>OENT01000957.1:0-65513 GCA_900239685.1 Rotaria macrura
CTAATTTAATGCTCAAACTAGCATGGGTTGCAAAAGGTGAATAATAACGATAGATGTTTTTAAACATTGTAAGATAAGTGAAGTCGATAGTTCAATTTTTGTTATTTTTCATTTTTTGAGAATTATTCGACAAAAACAAACAGGTCTATGTGACATTATCAACTAATGTTTATTTCGTCACTTTTGAAGACCAGTAGTATATTTTCATTTTTGTGTACTCAAAAAGTGAGTACACTATAGAATCGGTCAATGTGTCCGACCGTTTACGCGATAATTCTTTACAAATACATTCGATTGAACTGAAATTTTGTGCACAGAATTGTCGCATCAATATCTCGGTCTTATCCGAAGATGAGAAGGATCCTGGAAGAAATGGTTGAGTTATCGAAAAAATTGTCATTATTGACCAAACAACCCCTGAGGGGGTGTACAGAGATTTTTTCAAGAAAAACGTTTTTTCTCAGAATTATTCACAACGCATATAAATCGACTCAGTTTTTAACGCTGATTCTGAATCTGATATTAGTTTTGAACCAAATCGTAGCTGTCTAACAAAACATCGCCTGAAAAAGGTCTGAAAATGCACAAAAACTGCATGCCGAAACCAAATGCCTAGATAAGTCTCAGATGACTACTAGTTTTGCGGTTTCCCAAAAAGGTTTTCCACGATACTTCTTCCGTGCATACATTCTAGAATGACTGATTTGTCTCATTCACTTTTTGTAGTACACATAATTCTCGGACTTAAGTCCGAAATTTTCACATTTATTTGATAATTGACTCTGTTCTTTTCAGATTCTAAAAGTTACTTTTTGAAATAAATTTTATTTTTATAAATTTTCTAGTAAACAACGAATTTCTACGTATCAAAATGCAGTTGAAGATTTTAGAAAAACTCAGTTTTATTTCTCACAAAATCTGAAGTATGTTTTTCATTTTGAATATAAAGCAAAACGTTTTTTTTCTTGCGTTCCTTCATTTCCATGGCCGAAGCAAGTTACTATCCTATGAGGAAATACAACCGTCAAAGAAAGTCTTGCTGTCACATAGATTGTTGAGAGTCAAAAGAAAGCAACCGAAAGAAACTTCTTTTTCTATCCAGCAAGACATATTGTTGTTGCTTTGTTCGAAAGAACTTCATTGACTTCATTCAAGTTTTAACTATGATAAGAAATAGTTTCATTTATTGATAAGGATAAGACGAGAGATATGAAAGAAATAACTGATGACAACTTTTTTCTAGCGATTTTTACGCATATTAATTAATAAAATTTATGAATTTTAGTTATATTGTGTAAAGTACTATAGTTGAATAGACGTTTCAATATCGTGTTGATGTTGATTGTTTTCAATAGAGTGGAAATAGAAACGAAATCTGAGAGTTAATTACTTTAGTAATTAGTTATTGCGAGCCAAGTGAAGAACGTAGAATATACATATATCAATCTTTCCTTTAACCCATCGATCTTTACTGACATTAACTGTCCCCTAAAAAACTTTCCATTATTTTCTTCCACTAAAAATATTCAACACAATATGAGAATATGCAATGCCGGTGACATAATAAAAAAAACTTGAATCAGGCAATGTTTGAGTTCGTTTTACATGTCTTATATAAAGATGGTTTATTTTTTGAAAGCAAGTTTTAATTCTTTACATGACTAGAGAGATTACTCGTTTGAATGATCTGAAACTTCTTTTGACTACTATATTTATGGTATAATTCATTGTTTATCTAACGGTTTTGTACAACATGTATAATTAAAAAAGATGAGAAAAGCAGAAAAGCATAATTACAACACCGAAATGTGCAAGATTAATATGCGTTCATTATCATGAATAAAACCATATGAGTGAATGTTCATTACACTATAGATCGAACATTTGCTGTGTATATTAATGCAATAATTATATATCAATAATTCACGCATTAAAGTTAAAGAAAAGAAAAATAAATATTCCTGCTTGTCTATTTTTAAAGTCTATAGCAGACAGATATTGAAAGAAAATAAATACGATCAACAACATCGACATATGTATGAAATTGGTCTGATTAATGATTTCTTAATTTCTTGTAATTGAGACATAGCAATAATTTATTTTATGAGTAAATAGTTAATGATTGGCAACATTCGTTTGAGACAAGGCGTATTACATAAATAACGTTATTCTATAGTGCTAGACGGTTAGTTTTAAATTCTATCGATGATCTATTATTGATTTTCAAGAGAACAGCAACGTGTCATATGTAACAATGGAATTCGTGATATCTCTATCTATGGTATGATGGAGGAAGATCAATTAAGTTTTAATTTTTATTCAAAATTAAATATTTCTAAATAAGAATACGAGAAAACTCGTTGTTGGTTGGAAATTAAGATTTATATAAAAGTAATAATCTAAGAATGTTTATTTTGTCTATATTGATGGGAAAATAGTTCTGATGTGCTTTTACTAACATTCATTATATTAGTTCTTGTGCATTCTTTTAATTTTGATACTTAATAAAAAAGAAAATAATTACTCAATATAAAATAGTACTACGTTAATCTATTGACAGAGTCCTTGGATCAGTGCATATATTTTCTAATCTATTTTCACTAGTATATCAAACATATTAATCATTATTTATGATGCTAATGCCACGGGAACATTAATAACCATTCAAGCTTTGACTAAGACTATCATGAACACAGTAACTTGCTTCTTTCACCTGTCTATAAATAGATAGGTTTGTAAGCAAACGTATTTGCTAATCTATCCAAGAAATACATAGTTGAATCAATGCAGAACGAAAAGAAAAGATCTAAATCACAATAATAATACGACTGAGATTCAAAAAATAAAACATTCATTAATGAATTCCTTTTCTCGTTTAATATTTCAACTGTACTACTGAAATTTTACATATAGTTTGTTCTCGTAGAATTAGTACTCAAGACCTTTGTCGTAAACAGATAAGATTGCAAAGTAGTTAATTCTAATTGTAGAGAATCATTCGAAAATAAGTATGAATGTTTCCGTGAGCATCCTTCTATTCGAAAGATACTTTTTCTTTCAGAAAAAACTACTTTCAGATTCATGTTATTGATAGCTTGTTTCTTTTTTCTCTTTTGATATATTAAACTACTGATCTCATTGTAGTGTAAGTAGGAAAAGTCCTCTCGTTATTCTTCAAGGAAAATAATTCTATTCCATCTTTTCCTCTCTGCACATTCGATTTTACGAGAACACTTAATAATTACTACTCAGCTATTCATTCAATTTTCCACTGAAAGAAAAGAGACATTGTCCTTAGCATATGCGATATAGAACTACTAGGTTCAGGATGCGATCAAAATAAAATTAAAAAAATGAGACTTTTGTATTGAGATGAGATAGAGATGAAGTCAGACCAGACCAAGAAGTCACGTCTGCAGTAAATGATCAAGACGAAAAAGAAGAACGAATAACTAACTAAAACCGTACGAATCATCGTGATGAGTAGGCAGCCATCAATAGTCGATTAGTTTATTTTTAACTAATATTTTTTTCAAAGTTATCTTATTTCTAGATTAAAAGAAAACTGTTGAATAAACTTCATTAGATTAAATGAAGAACATCGACATCATGCAAGGAAACAATGAGAAAAGATCAATGTAGAAATTTTACAACGACAAAAAAAAATTAACTTCAGGTACGTACTTGTTCTTATTCCTATTGACAATCATATGAATAGAATAGTTTTGTATTTTCTTCGAATCAGACCCATATGCAAAGTAAGAATTCATTCATAATCGTAAGTTTCTGCACTCATCAATCATGTCTTTTGAGAAAATTTTAAAGTGCTATCAAAAACAGTATCCTCGACATTCTTCGTTTCTACATCGTATCGATAATTATCAGACCCCAAAGTCTTGCTTTCTGCAAAACAGTGATGAACAAACTTGCAGATTTCTCGTGATTACAAAACATTACATTTCTTCTCGCTTCCAAATACAATAAAAATCACTTCTGAATGTCAAAATATATTGAATTACGAGATCAATAAGATTATCGAGCAAAACGATTTCATGGACATCTAAGGACACCTACTGTTCAATCAGTGTGTACTGCATGTCGGAAAAGATAATAATATACAAGCTGACTTATATACGGCAGTACAATTTACTCTCACAATACATACTCAATGCAGACGACTGATCTATAACACACTGCTCATCCTGTTACATGTTGATTCATTTCATGTGAAAGTACTACTAGCGCCCTCTGTTAATCATAGCTGACATATTAATATTTTTAAATAAATTACAATAAGTGTTTATTATTTTTTTCTTAATAATAAATTTAGTAGATTCATGATTAGCAAATGACTGTTATCCAATCATATTTGGGTGAAACAAAGACACATCACCGTATGGTTGTAAAGTAATGTGAGAATATATGAACATATTTAATAATTATCAGGTGCGTTCAAATTAGTCTCAAGTTTTCATTCTAGAAAATGTGGGGTCCATTTTTTTCTGGAGGAAAAGATCCATTGAAAGATCTAGGATATGAAATACTTTCGGATAATCAACAAGCATCAACTAATCCACGTTCAATTTGGACAATACTGAATGGGAAGAAAAAAGTAACCATGTTTTTATTTTTGAAGTATAATAATTCTTCTCTCTCATGTCTAAATTTCTTTTCAAGGTAACAGGTGATTTAGTAACAATATTTTCCTGCCAAAATGAAACACATGTAAGTTTTTTATATTATTTATTATATGAAATTGTTCTTTTTTCAATTATTACTATATTCTAGATTCAATTAGCCAAAGGAGCATTGAAGCGGATGAAAACTTTAAGGCATCCAAGCATTCTTGTTTATCTTGATGGTGTCGAAGTAGGCTAATGATTCAATCGGAAATTAAATTTATTGGTTTTTACTTATTTACAGACTGACAAAGCTGTGCATGTTGTAACAGAAAAAGCTGTTACACTTGAAACATATTTAAATGATTTGAAAGCAAATAAGAATGAGAAAAATTTTAATAGTGAGCATTTACTTGAAATAGCGTGGGGTTTACAACAATTATGTGTAAGACGAATTAAGTTTACATGAAAATGAACATGTTTATTTTTGCGTTTCAGAGTGTTTTAACGTTTTTTCATGATGATTGCAAATTATCACATGGAAATATCAATATAAATACAGTATTTGTTGATGTGAAATCATGTGATTGGAAATTAGGATGTTTAGAATTTGTACAATCTATTAGTGAAGAACAAATTCATATTCCATCCAAATTTTTACCTGCTTGCCAACGTTATGAACCGGCAGCTGGTGGTTCATCAAAATATGGTGTTGGAAGTCAAAAGTATGCAATGTTTTAACATACACCCTCAAGATGATTAGAACGAAATCTATCGACGATAGAATTATTAAGAATCTAAAAATTTTGACTCTTGAGAGAACGACACGACTAGTATTCTTGAATATGTTTTCATTCGCAATATCATCACTATTCTGAATCGAAGAGAACGAATGTATAATTAAACTAATGTTCAATTGACTTCATCTGTCAAAATGAACCGATGTTTTTCTTTTTGATCTGGCCAACTCATCAATAATATTCTTGATATCGAATTGTTGAGCGATGCTGTTCTAATCATTGATAAGTATCACTAATTACTAAGTCTTTTTTCCGTAACCTCTTGTGTAAATAATCTTTTTATTAACTTTCCCGACAGTAAATAAGTACTTTTTTTTTCCTTATTGATGACGGACATCGATATGTGATGTATGAATTTTCACTGAAATTTATGATTGGTGAATTTGATTGCTTAAATCACAGAAACTCTATAGCATATGCATTTGTCATGATTCGACAAATAATCGATCATATTTTTCATTGATCCTGATGGGCTTTTTTTTCAAACGTATTGATCATTACGTTGGCTTCTTTCCAAACAAAATACTACGGAGACAATAAATAATATCAGCAACTGATAGATCGAATTAGTCTGGATATTTTTAAAAATTAGCCATCTGTTTGAACAGGTTGAAGAATATTAACTTAATTAAAATATTGTTTTTCTTTTTATTAGAATTTTTATCAGTATTTTCAATATTTGATTTCTTATTGATAAACATCTGCTGAAAAACAATTCCATTATAATACTAACATATGTGAATCATAAAGAAGAGTATAGAGTCGTGCTTATCCTATGCTGAACACATACGTATTGCTTGAAAAAACAAACATTGTGAATTGATAGTATAACTGTTTCGTGTGAAAACCATTATATATGACTAGATTTGTATCTTTGACTATCAAGATGTGTACGCCTAGAATACACTTTAATGGGCATATTCATATCTAGAAGAAAAATATTTTTACATCGAAGAAAATATTCTCGCAACTTTTTTCTTTTTCTTCCTTTGAATATGAAGTTTATGCATAAGCTTATACGATTAATTTATGAATAAGAAAATAATATCTTGTATTAGTTTGTTATGTCATTCTAATCTGAACAGTATTCGAACAAAATCATCTGGTAACGCTCCTATTTTGTTTAACCTTTCATTGTGTTTTCTTTTCTTAGTAAACATAATAAATTGTTTAGTGCAAGGACGTGATGGATCTGTAAAAGAAAATATCATAAATTAGAAGAATTTCCTTATTCTATTACTTTGTAATAGGAGTAATCCATATCACGCGTATTATTCGTTCAACCTTAATTAACGGTTCCAGTCTGATGTGAGTAATAAAAGAAAAGAAATTTCTTTCCTGTGATTGTTTTATTCACATAGTCTTAATGTTCTCAAAATACTTATGAATTTTATTTCAACAATAGATTCTAGTGTTTGATTTGCGTGTCCTAGTATTAACATTAATATAATATAAAAGAAAAACTGCATTGCTGATGATGACTGGTCATTTGTTTTAATAAATGATAGTAATCCGACAAGTAACTATAATCATTTCTGTGAGGCACGTCACTATAGTTGTCTCAACAATGAAAAAGAGTAGAAGATATAGAGAGCTTGATTAAATATCTTATGTACAGTCAGTTAGTCGATTCTGATGAAATTTTTCTCAGTTTATATGTTTCGATTGATTATTCATCATAGTCTACATATTAACCTACTCAAGATATTTCTCAGCCAATCATGATGATGATCTTATCATAATCTAATTTTTGTCGGTCATTATGCCTCGAGCATAACCCATCGAGTCGGTCAGATACAGAATCGATTCGAATGAACTACAATCACACGTCACAGTGATCTTTTTTCTTGATTGGAATGAACCACATAAAGATCTATCACTATAACAATACGTATTCGTATCAATTTTCTTTTGATATTATATTTCTTATTTTTTTTTCTTGCCAATACTTATATCGATATTTTATGTAAGACTATTATATCAGTGTAAATTAATATCGGATGTTTCATAAGCTTCGAGGCATCACATCGACAATAAATAGATTATAAACGTATGACGATGTCTTTCGAATGAGCACTGTAATTGTTCGTCGATTGTTTATTGTATCACATGATCTTTTGATAATACCTTTCTTTTTTTTGCTGAAACAAAAGTAAATGTTCTAGCGTAAGGATTTTTCATTGTAGAATAATTCTAACATAAATCTAATTCACAGAAAACCTTCATTTTCAGCTTTCACATAGTGTTTTTCGTTGTTCATGACGTTTTCTTTATTGTTCAAGTTTCGGAAAAATTTCATCAATTATAGAATAGTTGTTGTTTTTTTCTCCTGTTATTTGAACCTTTTTAGTTGATCTCCTAGTACGTTTATGTTTTTGACATATTTCTAATCCACTATACATCTATATGAGAATATGCCAGGTGAGTTCAGTTTTACTTTCCTTGAAATAAAGCTCAACTATTGAAACGTTTATAACTTGTCATTACATTTTGACATTTAATTGTTGTATGTATCGAGTTTCTGAGTATACATGCAGATTAGATCGTCATATGCAATCATTGGGTTGTCATCAATGTCGACTATATAATTGCTGTTTTCTTTTTCATTCATCTTAACCAAGTTCGGTATAGTATGAACAGACAACGATGTTAATCGCTTGCAAACTATCTTCTCTGATATAGTCAGTTCAATATAAGATGATATCCGATTATTTATTATTCGAAAGACAATACTTGAGTATTAAAGGTTCATATGAATATATAGTCGATTAGAGGTCATTCTTTGTTTGTATATAAACTAAATTTGTTGCACCTCAAGGTTTATAAGAAGAAGAAAAAAAAGCTTCTACTCATATTGATTTAACAATCATCACATAAAAGTGAAAAGTCGAAGGATCAATTAAATGACAGCGTTGCTTTTTTGTTGTTGCTTAGAGCACGTGATATTTGGTTCGTCGGAACTCTGATATGGGAAATATTTAACGGTAATGGTGCTACGTCGGCCACAGCGTATCGTCAGCTAGGTTCAATACCACGTCCCTTATCGGCTGCGTATGGTGAATTAGTAAATCCAAATCCAGCACTACGTTTGTCATTGGATAAATTAACACAATCTCCATTTATTCAAAATAATTCTTTGGTCGAATGTCTTTTGTTTCTCGAACGAATTCAAGTTTGTTTCGTTGTATATTTTATTTAAACGTATATATTTTTCTTTTCTTATTTATTTAGTTAAAAGATCCTGGAGAAAAACAAACATTTTTCAATGCTTTACCAGATAAAGTCGATCAATTTCCTTCACATATTAATGAACGTAAATTATTACCATTATTATTTAATGCATATGAATTTGGTTCATCGGGTTCTGCTGTTTTGCCAACATTGTTTAAATTAGGCAAACGTCTTTCAGATGCCGATTATAAAAAGCGTATTGTTCCAATTATAACAAAACTATTTGCTTCAACCGATCGTATAACACGTTTTCGTCTTTTACAACAAGTCAGTATACTTATTGATCATTGTGTTCAACTGATTTTTATACTGTATCGTATGTTCTTTTTTTTTCCTATTTCGTAGTTGGATACTTATGTTGAACACCTGACACCAGTTGTTGTTAATGATGATATATTTACAAATATTTGTACTGGCTTTACTGATCAAGAACCAGCTATTCGAGAAGCAACTGTTAAAGTATGTTGTCAGATTTCATCCGTTCAATAAAAATACATGTGAACGAACTTGATAGTCAAGTCAATGTTCATGATTGAGTAAAATCAAATATTGTTGACTATTAAGGGTGCTATATTACTATGACTTTTATTACTCGGTAGGGGGTAATATTTTTTACTACTTATTACTGGTAATGAGTCATGAAAATGTTGGAAGTAATGAAGGTAATTTGCAATGAAGCTGCATGAAACTAATTCAGACTTCGTCAATAAGGAAGAGTAAAACTTTTGGTATCATTAAAATGATAAAAACAAAGCAAATTACTATTAAAAACTGATGAATAATAAACATATTTCATTACTTATTACTAGTAATAGTAATGTAGCATCCCTAGTCAATATACGTTTGGTATCTATAAATTAGATATAGAATTCATACTGGATAAAATACTCAAAGAGATTCCAAACCAAACATCCGTCGATGCTACAAAAATAAACATAATGACTATGTCTACGTTTCTAGATATTTGTCCTTGTTCGAACAAATCTTTCACAAGAATTCTAACGATAATAATAATGTGCTTTGCATTCAATTAATCAGCCATTCCATGAAATGCGATGTAAAATAAAAAAATTGTCTGTTATTTTCGGCAGCCATCATCGATAATTAAACACCTATTTCTTTTTATTAAACCTCTAGTGACAGACGACACATGACGTGAAGGGATTTATCATTACAAACATCTAACATATGTAGTATGTGATGCATATATATATATATATATTGTGGATGCATTCTGGAAAAAGCGAGCGAGTATCAAACATCAGAAGCTTTTCATCTGATGATTACTTTTTTTTATTGTCTATGTCATTTACGACTATAGTAAATTACATATGTATAACTTTACAAATTAATAAACATCACGAAAATCAATCTTACATTTTTGTTATTATTAATTTTCTAAAAGAAACTTGAAATTGAAATGTCGACCTGCAATAAGAGTATATTTTGAAGTCTATTAAATCTATCTTAAAAATTTGCCATTCTGTATTATCATCATATTTTCTGCTAATATGTAAATAAGATTTCAGATAGAAATATGTCATTTACCAACTTACAAAGTCTCTTCTGTCTCTTAATAATCCTATGCATTTCAATTTAGAAAAAATGTGAAACTTAAGGATTCTTCTTTTCCCGTGTTTTTTTTAATTTTTCTATTTTTCATGTTGAGAAAAATTTATAACGAGTTATATTCCTCCAAGTTTTGAAACGATATAAAGTGCTTTCTTTCTTCTAAGTAAGAGTAATAATACTTAATTGAAAAGTAATGAGCTTCATCACGCATTTTAACTTTACATATTTTCTCGAATAAAAGAAAACCATCAACAGTCATAATAGAAATCTTTTGAGAATTCTAGAAATGAATAATAACTAACAAAAAAAAAAGAGGGACAACCGCCATTTCATTTATTGTCTCGCACTAAAGATAATATATTTTTCAACTAGTTGATGAGAGAGATCGTCGTGTACACTTGTAAAAGTACGTACTGTTTAAATAAATAAAAATCATAGCGTAGTTAGAGAATCAAATTGTGACTTATCGTTACATGTCTTAATCAGAATCGGCTTCTTTCCTCGGATGCAAATCGACGATTAGTTCTTGTTTAATACGTGTCTCAGCCTCATTTTCTATCAAATACTTTGTTTGTAGAGAAATACGTTTTTCATCTAGTTTCTTTTTTAATAACGACTGTATGTTGTTTATCAGTTGTTATTCATTTTTTTAAATAACAAAGTGATTAGAAAAGATTATGTCTCATTCTACTGGGATATTCTATGAATAGTCCTTCTTAAGGGTCAGTATGACCCCAGTTGTTGGCAATAAATCTTCCGACATGATCTATAGAAATAAAAAAAAAGAGAAATTCTCTTAGTTATTACGGCGTAGTTCTATTTTTCTAGCAGAAACAAAAAAAAAACGGCTGGAACATTGTGATAGAAAAAAGCTCGGTTTGCACGAGTAAATTTACGAAATAAGTCAATCAAAGAATATTCATTTCTATTTAGAATAGGAAGAGTTTAACTAATTTTTCTTCTCTTCTTTTTCCAGATCAAAATCCATAGTATTTCTTTGATTTCAGTTTTCTAAAACAATAGATAAAAAAACAACTATAATACTAAATTCTCAATTAATTAGTTTCTTTTTTGTTTATCATTTTAGGCTATGTTATATTTAGCTCCGAAATTAAATTATAAAAATTTAAATGTCGAATTAATGAAACATTTTTCACGATTACAAACAAGTGATGATCAGGGTGTGATACGAACAAATACCATTGTATGTCTTGGAAAAATAGCAGCCCATTTGAATCCAAGTGTAAGTTAATTGAAGAGAAACTTCATTTTTCTTTGATCTCGTATGTGCATCATTTATACGAAATGTAGAACTTTTCAAGATGCAAGAGATGCATATATATCCTTTTTTCAATTAATTTCCTTCTTAGCTACAGCAATGTTTGAAATTTCAATACTCAGTTCTTTTTCCTTTACAACAACAATGTAAAAACTTGAGAATTAACATGCACTATTTTAAATAGATTTTGCAAGCGTATTTCATCTAATTTATAGAAAACTAGTTTCGATGCGAAGAAGTAAACTGCATATATTATTAAATATAACAAGATTCAAAAATTTTATCCTTGTTCGAAATTCATTTGAACACGATTGATGAAGAGTCTATTCAGATGAGAGACTATTGTGACAAAGCTTAAGATGGTTCCGTTCGTTGAATCTTTATTGTTGACATAGTTAAAAACACGCGATCATGTAATACACTTAGAAAATAAGAATATATTAGTGGATAAAAGTCTCCACCGTAGATGATCTCAGCCATTTAAAATATGTTACAGGTCTAAAAACATGTCTGCATGAATTTCGTCAAGAGTATACATAAGAGACACAATTCTGCATTGATTATTTACACACAAAGAAACTTATGATAGACGAGAGTGGATCGCAACTATATTACAGTTGAAGTTTATATCTTTGCAAAAATATGAACATTCTAAGGTAACTAGTGGCTCGTACCCAAGCAGAAAAACATTTGGAAAAACGCATGTAAACATTCAATCGAGAAACGCGATTATGAGTTACTAACGCGCATTATCAAAGCGCAAGAAACGTGTTTTTTACGCAGAATTTTCACTTATCGAGTGGGAAAACTGATTAAAACTCTTATTCTGAGCGTTTAAATCCATTGCTTTTTAAAATGTCGAATAATTGTGCGCTTTAACGCTCAGAGTAAGAGTTGTAATCTGTTTTCACGCTCGAAAAGTGAAAACTCTGGGCAAAAGATACGATTCTTGCGTTTTCTTAATGTGCATCAGTAACTCACAATCGCAATTCTCGATCGAATGTTTAATCGCATTTTTCAAAATGTTTGTCTACTTGGGTAATGTATCATTATATCTCTGCTATCCATGTATCTAATTTGATTGAAGATCATCAGTCTTCTCCAATAATGCGAGCATTTTATAGTAACTGTTAGGATGAAGAAAACACATTTCGTATCTTTTTGAAAGAAGAAATATTAAGAGAGTCCAGTATTGAAGCAAATTGATTGATCTTATGGATAACGAAATACCATAGACTGAATTTGAATTCCACTCTAAAAACATCAAAAATCAATAATCTATCTAGTAAGAGATAATGAAAAATTGAGTAGGCAGTGCTTTACATGTAGAAAGCTTGATAATAAGAAATGCATACACGTAATATCATAATTTTCTTTATGATGAAGTCATCGAAGTTGAATTATATCTCTGACCAACACTAGTGATAAATTACGTGCGCAACAACTTTCAGAACTCAAGTATTCGAAATGACTGAAATCATCTCGGGTAGAGACTTTTGACGACTAGTGTCTATCGTGTAAACACTTGGTTGATGTTTCGATCTTTAACATGGCGAACAAAATTCAATGGTTGAGAAATAGCAATTCTTCTTTTTCTTTTTTTTTACTACGTAGCGTACAAGTAAAAAATCTGAAATGATTCGCTTGCATATTGTTGTGGTGAAACTATTTAATTTTCAAATGGTCTCGTTATGAGAAGTTTCTGTAAGAATAGAGAGATTTAGGAGTTTTGCACAAAATCCTATTGTGATAGGAAATTCTCAAAGTATAACATCGTCTTACGTATAGATATCCAAATTATTGGCAATGTGCCATAATCTTTTAAGACTTCTTTCTGAAGTTTTCTCCTTTCGAAAGTTAGATCATAGCACTTAAGAAGTGAACATTGTAATGTAACATCTGAGAAAGTTCCTCATTGCTCTCACTAAGATAAGACGATAACTATGAAATGTTCGATTTCTTCAACTAAAAAAATATAAAAACCTACAATAGTTTAAAACATAGTTCTATTAAAACGAGATCAGACATTTGATATGATCTCATGTCTTAGTAACCCTGACATTCTCAACCAAAAACATATCCGTTTTCATAGATTTTGTCCGATCGAAGTATGAT
Organism: Rotaria macrura; assembly: GCA_900239685.1. Lineage (NCBI taxonomy): Eukaryota > Metazoa > Rotifera > Eurotatoria > Philodinida > Philodinidae > Rotaria > Rotaria macrura. The sequence goes on from OENT01000957.1 coordinate 13,617, forward strand.
TTCATAATGAGATCGATCGAATCATAGATTAATTCAAATTGATGATTATCTATTTTAATTAGTTACGTGGACGTCTTCTTATATCTGCATTCGGTCGTGGTACACAAGATCCATTCGGACCATCTCGACAAGCATCGATTTATGCTCTTAATCATTCAGAACGCTTTTTTACATTAAAAGATATAGCAACGAAAATTTTACCAATCATTTGTCATGCTACCATCGATACTGAACTTGATGTTCGACAACAAGTATAAATATTCGTTGAAAACAACAAAAAAAACATGTTAAAATCTATTCTATCTTCTTTATTCAATAGGCATTCAAAACAATACAACTGTTCGTTAAGAAATTGGAAACTGTTTCCGAAAAACCAGAATTAGCTATTGAAATGGGTAGGATACTAATGAATATTTTCTTATCAACGAAGACAAATCTTTAATATGCGTATAGAAAAAGATGTTAATTCAAGTAACGTTGATATAACAGCAAATGAAACGTCATGGACATCATGGGCTTTAACATCGCTATCGAGTAATATTGGTAAATTAACGACTAAACCACAACAACCAAGTGTTAATTTAACATTAGCAAAAAGTGATTCACAAACTACTCTTTCAAATACTTCAACAACAACAACAACAGTAAAAGGTAGGTTGTTTTGAAAACTATTCCTTCAGAGAAAAAGGATAATAATTTTTCTTTCAACTTGAATACAAACTTTAGGTCACATATATTTTCTTTTACTTGTCATCATAATGACTGAAAATGAGAACGAAACTCATTCCCTAATTATTTGTATAGTATAACGATACCCAATGGGAAATTAATGAATGACAATGCAAGGAAACAAAATGAAATTTTGATGAAATTATTCTTCTTTTTTTTTCCGCATATATAGTTTTAATTACTTTGCATTAGTATAGTTTTTTTTGTTAACCCTTTACCCTCCACCTGAGTCACTAGAGCGACTATTTGTAGAAGGATTGTCGAATATAAGAGAAGCATGGGATTTGAGATCGTTAAGAACATATTTTAAGTAACTTTCATGGTGTCATCGATGAGTAAAAAAATTATTCTTGGTCATTTCTCCATTATTTTAATATAGGTGCCCCCAAACTCCATAATTTTGAGAAGATGATAAAATGCGAATTTTTCTAAACAAATCGTTTTACGCCTACAATGAATAGTGAGCTTTCAGAATTTCTGTCGTGAATCAATAGGTGACTAAAGCCACTGCCAGGCTAAATTTGTTTCGAAACTCTCTCTATAACTCGATGATTTACACATACTAAGGAATGTCGTTGACCATGAACTGACTATTGAGTAGCTGAAGAGCAATTAAGAATAAAGTTCATATATATATATATATTTTATAAAGCTCAACTCATGGCAAACTGAAATAGTATTTAATATGAATTAAATATCTTCAGGGGTTACTATAGGGCTCAAAGCTAAATAGATTCTCATTTATCAAGATAAATAAGAAAAGGACCTTTTAGTCATTCATTATGGTGAGTTTCTCCCTTTCTTCATTCTATTATTCGAATAATATTGGATAGATGTTGATATTGTTCATTCAGCAATGTGCTCATGGAAAACAAAATCAAAACTAACTGTGACGTTCAATACTTTATCTATAAGACACTGTTCCATGATGAATCCGATGCTCTCCTATACAAGGCATACTAATACTCTATTTATAAAGTTATTTTATCAGTCGCTCTTCTGATATGTTTTTTCGGGGTAAAGAGTGAAGATGAATGTCACAATAGTTTTTACGATTCGAATAATTTCATTGGATCATATAATAAAAGACGGAGAATACGAAAAAGAAAATCTTAGTATATAAGTTTATTACTCTTTTTTTGTGTGATTTAGATAATAATGTAAGTCAATTTAAGTTTACCCCGCAAAATAAGACATTCACTGAGAAAATTAAAAAAAAATATCGATTTTAGAAGTTTTAATTGATTAGAAAGATCAAAGTATCTAACTCTTGATTTGAACTATAGATTATTGATCCTATGATGATAATTGGGGAGTTTTTATAGGTTTCCTATCTCAAGAAAATATCAGAAGAAAAAGTCCTATTGAGTTGTAACGACAAGTATTGACTACATTCCAATTTTTTAGCACTTGAAATGACTGAGAAATCTGGAGCGTAAAGACTTCAATATTCACATACATAATCGTACGTCACCCCTTTATAGATCGTTGTATCGCAATGAAAGTTTTACTATTGAGATGCCAAGTTCTAAGTCAATTCTGTTTAAGCAACCAACCTAATTAGTGTTGAATAGATTCCAAAAGAATTCATTAATTATAAAATTTGAAATTTGAAATAGACAATTGAATACATTAAGAATTTTAGCATCCATAAATCTCCTTATAAATTACATTTACCAATTAAGGAACATGTTGATTTTCTCCTGTTTAAACGTTTCAGTTATAGAGAATTTCTGATACGAATACTCTGTATTGCAGCATAGTATTCATGTGAAATTTTATTGTACATTTTACGTCAGGTGACTTTTTTGAAAATTCGAAAATCTATACCATATCTATGACTACTTCGTCATAATTGTATTGAATCTGACAAAAATTCATCGTGATAAGAGAAAAAATTCTTCTACAATCATTAAGCTTTCATATATGTTTATTCTATATGAATATGATTTACTGTTGATCATTATTGTTAGTGATTACGTAAAGGATTAAAACCCAATTCAACAAAAACACAGTAATGTTTAACATAACCGTGTTGAACGACATTGAATCGTAGAAGATAAAAACTAGGGAGACATTGCTTTTATTAATATGAAAAATTCCACATCAGGATTACTTGATTATAAAACATAGGAAATAGATTAAAACGATCGTATCGAATAGTTTCATTAGAAATATTAAGTAAGACCAATTATCGATTGTGTATGCAAAAATTTACAAAAAAGAAAAATATTCTTAGCATTTGATTACCATTGTGACTACTTTTTCTAATGGTGTTCATTGATGAAGAGAATGATTCAGACTTAAATTGACGATGCGTAGACAAGTCGATTACGCAATAAAATGAAACTAAATTTAAAATTATCTACACAAAAAAGAAAAAAGAAAAATTAGAAATACTTTATAGTAATGCATGTTTGAAATTTTAATAGCAATGATAGTTACATGCATTCAAGCAGTACAATGTGTGGTCATTAAACAGTACATTATTTCACAATCAAAGAATAAAGAAAACATCATTTATCATTTAATACACAAAAAGGAAGGTTATAATCATGACTAGTAAAAAAGAAAGAGTACAATACAAAGCCATTAATCCTCTTTTTTTTTGTTGTTGACATATTACAAGTAGTGAGATAATTCGATCAGCAATACTCAAATTTTCATGTATAATAATCTTTGGACTAATAAAAGAAAACAATATTCATAATCTGAGTGTTCTCAGATCTTGTTTTCTATCCATTGTAGAAATTTAAAAATTTAGAAATGGTTTTGCTGTCACAAACAAGTCTAATTCATTTGTTTTTCTTTAAAGCAACTTCGTCGTTTGAAAGAATCAAACTATTTTAAGTCACACGAAATAAAGGTTTTTGTTTGTTTGCGCGCATATACGATGAATTTCGGACAGTCGCTATAACTTTGTTTTAAGAGAAAACATTGAAGAAAGACACACTTGAATGCGATCTTCATTGTCAGAAAAATATTTTGAGCTCCATGATTTGAAACATACGAACAAAAATGTGAAAGTACTTGAATTTTTTCTTTGTATTAGAAGAAAAACATTGAAAAGAAAACGAAATTTTGATTGCTGCAAAAGCTGTCAATGGCGTAGAGTAGTCTATAGATTGATAACCATGTTCATATCCGAGAATACTGAAAAGAAATTCTAATGGAAGAAAAACATGAACAACTACTTCTAGACAAGGCCAACGTATCTAACTATATTGTCAATTTTTATCGAATCATCGTTTGCGTACGACGACAAAATCACACGATTTGATGTGCAATTATGATTCATTTTTATATAAAACATGACCGTTACCACACATGAACATCATCGCATTAATTTATTTGTTGTGCAATTTTGTGACACAATACAATAGTGACAAATAGAGATAAAAGCTTCTTCTATCAACAAACTTATGTAAGAAATCGTTCGAGCGAAACTTCTTTGTAAAACAAAATTCAACAATGAAATTTATATTTTTCATTTACTGAACAGATTTAACATTGATTTTAGTTTATATAATTTGTAGAATTTTCTTAATCTCGATTAGTTCTTTTCGTCAATTATGAATACACAATCGTATCAAGAGTCCTTGATTTGAATCGATATTTCAAACAGTAATACCTTGAATATCTAATCATGAATCTCGCCATGTTATATGTTGAGAATATTTCCCCGTCAAGTTTCATCGATTTAAATAAAAGAAATGGTATACACTACAAAATAATTGGTGAAACTGCTTATCCTCATATAAGTTGATTATTTATTAAGATCGATGAAAAATAAAAATTTTTATAGTAGAAGAATATCGATGTATATCTTGACATTGCATGGTACTCATGATGAATACTACTATTGATGTGAATCTGTCTTGTTTGATTCATAGGTTTATTTATGATACGATCAATGATTAGTTAACAGGATAGATTGACCTTTACGATAAATAAAAGAAAAAAAACTTAGTATTTTATCTAACATGAATAAATATCTTATATATATATGTATCGTAGAGTGGAAAAAAAATAAAAATTCTATCCTGAATTTCAAAGAATAGTGCAGCTGAATAAATAATAGATTACTTTTATTATACGTATATATATATTTTTTCAATGGAAAAGATAAAGCAATGCAGTAGATAGATAGAAAAAGATAGATATATTTAAAGGTAAAGACAATGATCAAGGTGAATAGTAATCAAGTTTATAAACAATTTTATTCGTTCCAACCGAATGACTAGTTACTTGTCATTAATTGTTAATTGAGTGTTTTTTTTTCTTTTAAAAAATATTCTTTACCTTTCTGTATGTGTCTCTCTCGTTTTGTATTCGCTTGTCCTATTCATTTCCCCTGACATATATAGAAAAAAAAACATCATAAGACTCCTGACGACATTACTACCTCTTTTTTTCTTTTTGCTTTTCTTTTTGCTGTGGCATAATGTTAATTCTATTTATTATTAAAAAAAAACATAGATGTAAAGGATACAAGTGATGTGCAACCTTCGACTACAACGAAAGCAGTACCAAAATTACAAAAGAAAGTAGACAAAGAAGAACAAGTATGTAAATTTGAAAACGAACGAAGTCGTTCGTTGCTTCATTTTCTTTTAATTCAATTAATTTTAATTATGAAAAAATAAAACTATTTTCATAGAATCAACAATCATCAGCATTAAGCGCATATTTTAATAAAACAATCGATAATGATAATGATGACAAAATGCCATGGGACGACACTAAAGCAAATGATTGGGGCGATACATTAGATGTCGAAGATGATAAATGGGAAGATTTTTCTGCTGCTGCAGCAGCAGCATCATCATCATCATTATCTCAATCAACAACAGCAACAACGAAAACTTCCAATGCATCAAATCCATCTTTATGGGTACAAGATAAACCATCTTCGACAAGTCAAAAGAAGAATGACTGGGATAGTGACGCATTTTTTGATGAAGTTCTTACAACTTCAACGAAACCGAAACTGAAAACAAATCGGCGTTAATATTCGAAGCACAATCGCATCTCTCAAGCGTTCATTTCTCTCTTTGTTCGTTTCATTGACTTGCTATTTTCTTCGATTTATATTTCGAAACAGAGAATATTATTCTTCAAATTACAATCTATGACACCAGTTGGTACCAGGAGCTCTTTCTTTCTTTCTCTCTCTCTCTCTCTTTGTTCTTCGTTTTGTCTATGCAAGAAAAGCTAAACTATTTATTTTCTCGTTTTTCTTCTTTTCTTTTTTTCTAAATGGTCTATTGATAATATATTATTTAATAATCTATGAAATATTTCTGTATTCATTTTCATTTCAGATGAGCAAGTTCAAGTTATATTTCATCAGTACTATTATATATATATCTATTTTATTGACAACCGCCGATGATAATGTAACTGATGATACTTTAGCAATAGCCAAACCACATGCTAAAGGTAATTAAATCTAAAAAGCAAACTTTTGAGTGTTCGTCACATATTGTTCTTGTTAATAGTTAAATATTGACAAATAGAACAAAACCAAACCTATCTCTCATCTACGGAAATTACAATAGATCTAAGAACTATTATTGACTTTCTTGTGCTTTAAATAAGACGTTAATTATATTTTCCGCAATCTTCTTAAACAGTAGATTATTAGTGACCAGAAAAAATTCACGATTCAAATACTACGTATTGTTTTTAGAAACGGCTACGCATATAAATGAATTGTATTTGTGTCTGTTGTGAAGCTTGAATCAATTGACCTTCCATCAATGTCTGTGACTATACATTTCATGAGAAGATGTTTGCTTGAGAAAAACAGAAGTAAAAATAGTCGTCGTTTTCTCAATAATAATAAGTCTGATCAAATCTCATGGGAAAAAAGTGTGCGTACTATGAAAAATGACATGCCCTATTTCAAGTGATTGAAAGTAGTAGAACAAAAAATAAACGTTTGCATCATAAAACAGTATCTGTAAAAATAAAGGTCGACCCGATCTGCTAATGAGTTTTTGTTGTTGCTGTGAGAAAATTGACTTTCATTTTGTACAATGACGTAGATATGTTTTGAAAGAAAACTATTTTGAAGTTTTGACTCTATGATTAATGAGCGTATCTTTGAAAATTATACTTGCTCTAACTTTTGATTGGAAAAGAAAAGCTAACTAATGCTTTACATAGTGAGATTGTTGCTTGATTCTGTATTGAGCATCTAAAAATAAATGATCGTATTCATTTGTATTGTAATCACAAAATATCCCGTATTGAAAATTACATGTGACATTTCTTTCTACAATGCTCTTTAAAAAAAAAACGACTGGAGAAATTCGGCATGCATGTTTTCAAGATTGCATTAAAAATAACTCACAGGAAGGACGACGTTGCTTAGGAGATGATAACATATTATTATTTTAATCTATATATATACAAATAAGAACTCGTCAATTATGATCTTCTTTAAGCCATAGGCTGTTTGGTCGAAAGAGAATATGTTACTGATCCATATTCTGAAAATTTTTCAACACTTATTGATTCTATACACATCAAAGTTTATATGATTTCTATTATAGTATGCGGTGATATACGTGTAACATTATTTGAATTACGACGTGGCCTCGATACTCAGGCAATATCATCATGTGAAATAAGTCTTGGCTCAGTCACATATGCTCCGATGCATTCCTTAATCAACGCAAGTACAACAACGTCAATACGTTTTCCAAATCTTCGCGAAGTTTACGGTTATATGTTACTGGGCTATTCATCAATGCGTTCATTTTCATCGATGTTTCCACGCTTATCAGTTATACATGGCCGTGATCTATATCATGGTTATTCATTAATTATAATGGATAACTTCTTATTAGATGAATTAGGTTTGACATCATTAATAAACATACGTCGAGGAAATATAATTATAGCTCGAAATGCTCAATTATGTTATGCCGAATCCTTACATTGGAATGATATAATGGAAACAAAAAAGACTCAAGTTGTATCACGACAAAATCGGGATAATTGTGCTTTTTGTCCCACATGTCCATCGGCATGTTGGTCACCAACACAATGTCAACAAAGATGTTCAACAAATTGTCAAGGAAATTGCCTATCAGAATCCATATGTTGTCCAGAACAGTGCGTTGGTGGTTGTCATTATAGTAATGTAACAACATCATCGAGTTTAATATGTAATGCATGCAGAAATATGAGAATATATGACACTGGAATGTGTGTAGAAGAATGTCCAAAAAATATGTTAAAAGTAAATTATGATTTTCTTTTATCGACTAATTGAATAACCATCACATAAATCATATTCTATTGTGTACAATGGTATCTCCGTAGTAATACAAATGATTTCTAGTTGATATGCAGCGATGTTTTTATTTTAAATTTTTGATCGAGCAGTGAGAAGCTAGATTAGTTTCAATATTAAAATCAACTATTATATTATACCAACGGATGAGCATATTCATTTATTTGTTTTCGTTTCTGTACAAGAGACCAGCATATGCTTTAGTAACATTTAATTTCATATGAAAATCTGTGTATTTTTTAAGCTAAATTAATCGTTCCCTCTTTTATGGCGATCCATTGTAGTTAACTGTTTTTTTTTATGTTAAATTTTAAATAAAATTTTATTTTCAAGGCCGGTGGTTCATTATGTGTGACACGTCAAGAATGTACATCGTTCTTTTTGGGCATCGGTTTTATATTGGAAGAAATCAATGAATGTGTCTTATCGTGTCCATCTGGTTTTATTCACATGGCTGGCTCACGTTGTGTACGTTGTGTATCATCTGCAGATAATAACTATTGTAATGGTGCATGTCGTGAAAAACATATTCGATCCATCGGAGATTTTCAATCATTAAAATATTGTTCACGTGTACATACATTAAATATTTATAATATTGAAACAGTTGAATCCAGTGGAAATAATTTCTTAGAATCGTTCTCGGCATTTGCAGCACTTCAACAAATTGATCATGAATTTACTGTGCATAATGTTAAAATATTTTCAACATTGGGTATTTTCTCTCAACTCCTTCGTATCGGTATAACATCGAATGCTTCAATGACAATTGAAGAAAATGAATTTTTAACTGAACTTTGGCCATCAACACAACAACGTCCTATTATACAAGGAAGTTTAAATGTTGTTCGAAATGCTCGTTTATGTTTAAAGAATATTATCAATTTCGTTAATTACACGAATCAACATGAAAAAGGTTTGAGAAGTTAATTTTATATTACATATCTGTAATCAAAGCTCTAATTACATTTCTCGAAGAATAATAATCAAGAAATGTATCATGCAAGTTCTTCTCTAGTTCCATTTGGTATCGAGTAGAGTCTCATGAGAATAAATAGTAGAAGAAAAATCTTCGATTATTTTCTTTTGAAATAGAAGATCTGAATTCATCAATATTTGATCGTTCAACCATGAATTAGATGCTGACAAAACATGTATCTCGAGTTTATTTTATTCCATAATAGTGACCATGGTTTCCCATAGAATCTGAAATTCATCGAAACTATATGATCATTTTACAAGGCTAAATAGCATTGTAAGATTTATATTTCAATTCTAACAAATTTCATTCACAATTCTTGTAATATTTTCAAAGTTACATGAAAACTTGTGTCACACTTTAATCATCATTGACATGACAGAATTCGTTATAGAATGATACATTATTGTTAATCAGTTTCTTTTCTTGTAAATGATAAATCCCAATCTAAGATCTAGAGAAAAACCTTGTAACTTTCGAATAGAAATATTAGTATTGTGTAGATAGATAGGGAATGACATGGTTCTAATGAACAATACTCTGAAATGTTTGAATGAAAACATATCTATTCATGTTATTCAATTGAAAATTTGCAATACGATTATTATTTAGAACTTCAAGTAACACGAGATACATGGAATGAATATGCCAATGGATATCTAGCATCGTGTGAATCAAGTTTTCTGAAAATTACAGTTGATAAAATCAAATCATTAACAGCCCGAATCAATGTTGCCATACCAAAAGAATTATTTCTTCGTTCGAGTGGTACTGCTGAACATTTACGTCGACCATTTCTATCAGTATACTATAAAACTACACGTACAAGAAATGAAACACATTTTGATGCAGCCTATTCACGTAAATGGTTACGTGTAGTCGAAAAAGTCAACTATAATCCATCACCACATGGTAAATAATTTATTCAAATGTAAAATTAATCTTAAGTATGTCGATACGAGGCTTGATCGAGCTCGGCTGGCATATTCAATACGAGTTCAGTTCAAGTAACAATGTACAATGCATTAATAGTAGGAGAATTCAATCAATTAGTGTGAGGAAGAATTTTCCTTTTTTTCTTTCGTTCGATCTACTTGATAAATGTCAGACGAAATCACTCTGATAATAAAACTATCGAATTAATAGAACCCTGTTGGCAGTGTTGTACGACATAATGGCATTCGTCTGATCTCTATAATCTTATTTTCTAGTAATAAAAATAAGAATGAAAAGTACCAAAATCTTGATCATAAGAAACAAAACATCAAAAAATAGAACTATTTTTTAAAATACACTCTTTCTCTGTTGATAATCGAATGTCATTGACAAAGAAACAGATTTTGCTGAAATTGTCGTGAAATGTATGTGCTCATAGTAAAACTTTCATCTGAAAATTGATCGTTATAAGAAAGATTAAAGTAGACTCAAAAAAAATAATAATAATTCAGAGCCATGTTTAGTATTAAAATGTTGTCAACATTTGTTACTGCAATTATTAAAATAGAGAACACTTCTTTGTTGTTTCCTATTCTAAAATAAAGCAGAGCAAAACTCAACAGATCGATTTCTTTTAAATTGTAGAGTATATTTTTGTTGTCAATTGAATGCCTTTGTGACTTATAAAAAAGTCGAGACACCTTTGAAAAAGCAAATAGAAAATAATATATTTTGCAAAGAACAATCAAACAGCGCTTACAAACTTCTTATTCATTATTTACTGGCGTATTAGTAAGTCCTATGAAACATCATCTAGAATTCGATATATCATAGAATGTGCTGCACGTAGATAACGAGCTCGATATAATATGTTGTTTATGCATGGTGTTGACACTTATCAATGCATCACTTGTGAGCACACAATCAAGAACTTCATAGGACATGGATACATTCGGTTTTGTAGCCGAAACTGAAATGTTATTGTTACATTTGTAAAACGAAAAGGCATTGAATGTTTTATTTTCATCTAGGCGGTTCATTTACAATGAGTGCTCAATTAACAGCATTACTCGGCGACGAATGGTATGCAGTATATGCATCTATAACATCAAATCTGAATACAATTGGTCTATTTTCGCCGATTGCTTATTTTCTTACATTACAACGTCAACCTGAACCGATCCTAAATTTACGCGGTGATTCATTATCACGATCAACAATTGAATTACTATGGCAACCACCATCAAAACCTAACGGTCCGATAACAACCTATCTTGTTTATTATGCACCTATGGAAGATCGATTACCAGTGAATAATTCGAAATTACTTTGTTTAATGAAAGGTAAATTTAGAAAAAAAACAAACAAAGCAATAAATACATATGTTTTATGACTTGTTTCTAGATCGTTGGCGATCAGAAAGAAGTGTACAAATAAATCATTTGAATCTAACACAATCAACACGATGTTCACGATCAAAATCTCGTAGGACTCATATAATGAAAAGTAGTGATGAAGAAACAGACGAAGATGATGAAGAGAATACAAGTATCGATCAAATTGTTACGGATTTATCTATTCTTGAATATCAACTTATAAATTCTGTTAGTCAACGAAAAGATCCATTATTTATTCGTCCTGAACTTAAAGATACAATTATAAATGATTTAGATCATTATTTTGAAGACAAAAGTAGTGCTTTTACTGACAATATTAAATCAGATTCTCAAGAACAACCTGTTGTTGAACATAAACCATATATTGATCAATTCAATCAATCAGTGTCGGATACAAGAATTATAATTGATCATTTAAAGGAAGCACAAATGTATATGTTTCAAATATATGCCTGTCACGATATATCAAAACAATCATTATCCGATGCTTGCAGTCTCAATGGTATTATATTAGCTGTTAGAACAAAAGCCGGTGATCGTATGTATTTGTTTTATTCATTTACATAATAGAGATTATATTCGATAAATCGATAGACCGGTCATATTTGTTTTTCTCATTATCTAAAAATACAACTAATAGAATGCATATTAAACTGTTGAGCAGTAGAGTATCCATGAAAGTAATCGTTCTTGTTTATTTAATCTATCATTTTATCCAGCAAATGAACGTAGACAGTCTCGATGATTTACTTACTATGCAGCCATCGACCTTGTTACTAGTCTAGTTCTGACGCGTGTCAATGATGTCGGCGAATACTTACAGGAAGGATGTTATTTCGGAACGAGACATAAAAAAAAAGAAGAAAGAAGAATTCAACGACCGGCTCTAATCTGAACAGGAAAAATTCAAGGAACGAATTGAGTTGTTGAATAGTTCTTTGACAAAATTTTTGATTAACATGAATCGTATCAGAAGCTGCAAAAATTGAGCATAAGTAATTTTTCGTTGTTAACTATATTAGTTTGATGTTATATATATATATATATATAACATCATAAGAATCATAGCGATAGAAGTCAAGTAATACTCAATTGAACGTATATAGCTCAATTTGATGTGCATGTTGATTTGAGATTAGAGCTATTCTATTTTTAAGAAATCTTATACATTCATGCATTCATTTTCTTTTCCTTCTAGCATCACGTGATCTCGTGCAAGATGTTCATGTTTGGACTGCCATGGATGATTCCAATCATTTAAAATCGAATACCAAATCAATTAGTTATCAAATATCATGGTCAGCACCTTTAGAACCAAATGGTCTCATTTATTTTTACATGATATATATTGGACAGAATAGCAATAATGGACCGAAAGAAGAACGTTGTGTTGGACACGATACTATTTCTATAAATGTAACACTTCTACCACGAACAACATACAATTTAAGAATAATAACATATACAATAGCTAGATTAAATAATGAATATGGTGATAGAGAATTGTTACAAGGTGAACATATATCATACAATTCAACAGATTTATATTATGAATTTAACTTTACAACAAAAGATCTGCCAAGTAAGATCGATAAAAATAACACCTACATATTCTCTATGTGACTATCATCAATAATGACTATATAGTTCGACTTGAAATATTTACATGTATAATAAAGTATCAATTTTTATTTGAAATCATTTTTTAGGCAATGAATTAAGTCGACAAAATCGTGTAACCGTTTTTATGTTAATCAGTGGTTCAAGTACAGTTTTGTTATTATTTCTAATTGGTGTTGTACTATATTATTATAAATATAATCGAAAAGATACGAAAGCATCGATTTCTAAAAATCCAAATTACGGTTGGCTAATTCTATGTTCTTTTTATGTGTGTGTATGTGCATAGTTTCTTTTTTAAATTTAGAATTATATACACCTGATCGATGGGAAATCGATAAAGATTCTGTTACATTAGATAAACTTATTGGTCAAGGTCATTTTGGTCATGTTTATCAAGGTGTTTTGAAATTACAAGATGGTACATTGAAACCATGTGCTATTAAAGTAAATAATTTTCTTTTTTCTTTTTTAAATTCTTATCAAATGACATCAAATTCTAATTTTCTTTTCTAGGTTCGAACGACACATCCAACTGATTTGTTACAAGAAGCATCAATAATGAAGTTTGTTTAGATTGAAAAGAAAGATCGTTGTCTAGTTTTTGTCGTTATTTCTCTAGACAATTTCGATGCTATCATGTGATTCAATTATACGGAATATGTTCACGTATTCGACCACCATATGTTATTATGGAACTCATGGTGAATGGAGATTTGAAAAATTATCTATATCGACATCGACAAAGTGAACTGAATGTATGCAACAGAATTTTACGTTTTTTCTTTAGTGTCAAAGATTAAACAGCATTGTGCTTTTCTTTTTTTGTTCATCCATTTAAGCCTAATGGTCCAACATTACCAGAGTCGTCAATTATTCAATTAGCATTGGATGTTGCTGATGGAATGTACTATCTATCAGATCAAAAATTCGTTCATAGAGATTTAGCGGCAAGAAATTGTCTTGTCAATGGAAATCATACGTGTAAAGTTGGAGGTAAAATTTATTCAACATACAATACATGCATAGATATTTCTAAAAATAAAACACAACAACAGAACTTGGACTCGTTTTCTAAAAGGATTAAATTTGTCACATCGAACAATGCCCTTATTAGTAATGTTATTTTGAAATAATTTCGAGTGACACACTCGAGATAAATCTTTTCTCATGCTTAATAAAGCTTTTACATATGAACATCTAGGATTGAATTAGACGAGTCAATCTTCATTTAGATTTTGCTTGTTCAGAGTTCGCTTCTCTTCATATGAGATAAAAAGGCGATATAAATTAGTGGAGATTTTCATGTAGACATTATATTTCTTTATTTAAACATGATCGATTTGTAATTTCGTTCTATTTCTAAACATGATGATAGGTGAATGCCACAACGTTAACATTCTAGTGTACTATCTTTCTATCGACACATTTTCATTAATGTTGATCCGAGACGTGGACCTTGCGTTTCGTCTAGCTATAATTGATGAAGGTTCGAGTATTGAGAGTTTATTTTTCATGTCACAACAATGTCTACGTATATTAATCATATTCTAGCTGTTGAGACTTGCTATTTTTTCCTTAGTTTTGTTTCTATGATATTTAAGAAAAGCTTAGAGAATGTTTCTGTAGTTCTATACTGAAGAAAATATCGTTTGTTTCGCAAAACTTGAGTTGTAAAGAATGTCACAAATCTATTTTCTTTTCATAACGATGAACACCAGTATGATATATATATATATATATATAAAGCTAAGTAGGATATTGAATGCGAAAATGAAACATGAAAAAATCTCACAATGGAATGAAAGCGTGAGTGTGCTGAAGATTCACAGTCATACCTATATTCACATGCATAATCATACCTATACTCAGATATACGTTCATTGGATTTGTTCAAATCAGTACGCTTTTCTTCTTTTCTTCATTTTTTGAAGGAACGAGCCGAATTTATAGAATAACATAAGATCTGTTCGGTATCTCCATGGGAATATATAACAAATCTAATAAACATAACTCGTTTTGCTAATAAATATTGACGCATTTGTATTCGATCACACTTATCTCGTGCATCAAATTCAAGTCGATGAAGAAAAGTTTGGATGCTATCGCTTGTGTGTCTAGTCAAGAACATATTTTCTCGAAATTTTTGAATTAATTCTCACTAGATTCGAGTTTTCAGATCTATCATACTTGGTACAGAATAGTTCTAGCTACTTTTATCGAGAACTTCATATCAATATCGGCCTAGGCAAATCCAGTGCTTCGTAGATATTTATTAGAATAAGGTTTACTCATTCTTGGAAAATTCTAATAAATAGTTCCTATTTAAAAATGTGATCAATGATTGAGTAATTTCATTCAATGTAAAATTATGTATTCATTTAGACTTTGGACTCACACGTGATATCTACGAAACTGATTATTATCGTCGTGGTGGTCGAAGTTTTCTTCCTATTCGATGGATGGCACCAGAAAGTTTACGAGATGGACGTTTTGATACTATATCTGATGTTTGGTAAAATAAACGAAATACATCCAATGTTGTTTATTATTGCTGTTGTTTTTACCAATGAACTCTTTTTCTTAGGTCATTCGGTGTTCTTCTATGGGAAATAGCAACATTAGCCGAACAACCTTATCAAGGTTATGGTAATGAAGAAGTTGTACATTATGTTCGCTATGGTAATATAACGCTTGAACGCCCACCAAATTGTCCTGAAACATTGTAAGACAAAAGAAAACTCATATCAAATAATAAAGTAAAAGTATGGATGTATTTTCTTTGTGTAGACATAAACTAATGCGTGCTTGCTGGACATTTGCACCCGGTGATCGTATATCATTTCGATCTATTGTTGATGAATTAGTTCCATATCAAAATGAAGATTTTCGTTTGCATGCATATTATCACACTCAACTAAATCCAAGGCCGACAACAGTTCTCATGGATAGTAATAGTACGGACGAACAAGACTTATTATTAGTTGATGATAACGACAGTGAACAGCATTAAAAAGCAAATTAGTCTCAAATAATTGTTTTTATTTTTTAAATTTTATTTTGTTTATGCATACATGTTGTTGCTTTCAGTTTTTTTATTTAGATTTTTGTAATAATCTAAAATTATATTTGTATATAATGTTGTCTGTCCAAAAGAGAAATTGAATTATCTATTATTTTAGATGATTTTTAATTTAGAATAGAAATCATGATTGGATATTCTCGCAATAGTGAACAACAACGTGATGAAGTGCCAAATACTTATGGATTTTTTGTTTCACCGAATGAACTAGAGTAAGGCTATTTGTTTTGTTGTTGTTGTGTAAAACACAACCTGATAGAAGTAGATCCTGGACATAAACTAGAGTACACATCAAGTAAAGGATCAGAAAAAACTGACGTATCAGTTCGATGTATGTATCACTACTGGAGAAATGATTGAAGTAGTTCAGACTAGTCAGAATAAAAATTGACGCAAAATATGAATATCAGAAAATAGATGGTTGAGTTGATGAGTGTTTTAATAAAATTTGAACTGATAAATAATAGAAAATAACTCAATAGGAAAACTACTAGGTGCCAAACTAATGATAGATTGATTTATACAGAGCTCAGTATTCTTAGACTACATCTACATAGACTACGACCAGAGCTAGCTGTAAAACCATGGTAGCTGCTGAGGTACTTTCATGTATTAATATATTTTTCTGAAGCTATTGATCGTGTTTCATATTTTAATTTTACATGTTTTATATTCAGGGAAATTTAAGACCTTGCCTTTTTTTTGTTTTCTTTTTCTAGAACAGAAGAATCAGTGAAAGCATCAGTAGCACGTCGTCGTGAACAAAAATGGCTCGATATGTTTGCACGATGGTCTTCGTTTATTGAATCACGTTTTGATAAAGTTAAAGAACGTTGTCGAAAAGGTATACCACCATCAGTACGTGGTCAAGGTTGGTATCATCTATCAGCAGCAAAATACCGACATGAAAATGCAGATCGAAATTGTCCAACGGGAAGTGTATTCAATCTATATTTAACACAAACACCAGCATTAAATGTTTTGGAAGACATAAAAAAAGATCTTGCTAGATCGTTTCCCGATCATGAAATGTTTAGAGATAATGGATGCGGGTAAAGTATTTTCAAATCTCATATGATTCGGATGCTCATCTCAATACTAATTTTAGACAAGAAAGTCTGTTTGATGTTCTTAAAGCCTATGCTGTACATGATCCAGCTGTTGGTTATTGTCAAGCTCAAGCACCCATTGCTGCTATATTACTAATGCATTTACCACCTGAACAGGCGTTTTGGGTGTTTGTTCAAATTAATGAAGAATATGTTAAAGGATACTTTAGCGATGGTTTAATGGCTGTTAAAGAGGATGCATTAGCAACTGAATTACTTATACAAAAAGTTTCACAACGAGGTCATCGTTTACTGGTATGTATCTATTTATGAATAGTAACAAAATTGATTTCTCAAATGTGTCGACTGTAAGCTGTAAAATAATTGTCTACCATATGTAGTTTGTCATAGAATTCTTCTGCACTTGTTTGATAGTAGTTAAATTTGTAACAAGACTTCTAATTCTATAAATAGAATTGATAGCATGTTCTTTTCCGAAAAATTTCTTCATGAGTTAGAAATGACTCCATTTTAGCGGTTTACAGTTTAGTTCGAACTACTGAGTTGCTAATATTAAAATAAGAAACGCAATTTTTTTCCGAATCAAACTGTTCGAATGCATCATTCAATCATGATTTATTAAGTAACAGAAGGAAACTCACCGTACATTAATCATTCAAACAGAAATTTATGTTCACTACTAGAATCAAGATTATTTTATGTGAGAAATGAAACAGGATCACGCTCTTCTCTAGCTCCTTCATTCTTTCTATTTTCGTCAATGGATTCATAGAGAGTTGTAATGCATACTTTCTTATACTTGTATTATTTTAGCGTAAACTTGATGTTGATCCAATATTATATACACTTGATTGGTATATGACATTATTTTCGCGAACATATCGTGCTCCACAATTATTTCGTATATGGGATATGTTTTTTTGCGAAGGTGTTAAAGTATTATTTCGTTTGGCTCTTGTCATTGTACGGGAAACACTTGAACTTGGTTCACCTGATATTATCACAAGAGCACATAAATGTGATAATCCAATGGATCTTGTTGCACTTATTAAACAAACAGCTAAAAATTTATCATTCGATGCACTTCTAGCTAAAATGGATAAACTTCCATTGACAGATACGGATCTTGCACAAGCATGTGGAAAAGCAAGAGAAAAACTTAATTCAGATTTAAATACGATGAGTAATGGTAAAACATCATCTCGAACTCAAGCAAATAAACGTAAATAATTATTTATTATAAACTTTTTTTTCTTTTGGTTGCCTTCTTTGTGTATATATATACATATATAATATATATATATATATCGTTTGAATATTCACGATTTGTTTTCATTTTGGTAATTTTTTTTATCGATATCAATTTTTGTTGACGATAAAGCATCGTTAAATTGAGGTATTCACTTAAAGTAAAATTCAAATATATTGCTTTATCTTCAGATACGACAAAAAAATATTTCTTTGTTTTTTATTTCTTTATTTGTCATTAACATATTATTGTATCCATCATAAAGAAAATGATCTAATCTTAATGTATAGCTATATCAATGATATGGAAAAGCTTTTAGCATTTGATCAGTTCACTGTGATATACTCTTCATATCAATTCTATAACAATGGACAAAATACGATGAATGAGCCTATTTGAGATAGTCTAATCAAAATGTGTTCAAAATTCTTGATATTACTAACGTCAAAGAAAGTAAGATTAATAATGTAAAAAATAATGCTTAATCACATTCGTAATCAATCGAAATGTTTGGCATTCAAGAAGCATATGAGGAAGGAATATATATAAATTCAACCGTTGAAAGACAAACTAATTTGGATAGTAGCTAATACAATCTCCAAAGAAAAACATGAGATGAGAAATTCGTACATGAATTTGTTCTTTGAAAAACATAAATTTGCCAAAAAACAGTAAGTATTGCGAATTACGATGAAACTTCTCTAGAAAGAAAATCTTTACATCGCTCTTTTATGCAAATACACTCTATTTTATAGATTTTAGCACAGGCACCATGGATGTGAACATGAGAATAGTGAAAAAAAAATACATGAATACTACTTTTATAAACTGGACAGATCATGTGTGTACTGATTTGTGTCTCTTTGAAAATTAGATAAAACAAAGTGATAATAATTATATAAACTTATATTTCAATTCAGTTTTATTTCTAAGAGAGCCATTTGTAATTAGTTTGCATCTATGGGATCACTGCACTCATGTCGAACATTGGAAATCCTTGTAAAGTAACCATTCTTTCTAAATTATATATAAATATGATGCAATAATATCGACGACCAATATCGATGTATGTGGTTAGCAATTGAACGTAGGTTTGAAAGTGAAACATGTTGGAGAGCCTATCACATATACCGTATTTGCATATCTCATTGAAATGCAAGAACTTAACAGAAAGAAGAAATCAAGATAATAATGGTACGTCCAAGAAAAGTGCCCACAGTGAGCACTGCGGCGCACAATTACAGCTATAAAAGAACTTTTACGATGACTTCTATCGTTTCCAACTGTAAACCACAGTAAGTTGATGTTTCGGCTTGCACCATATTAAGGTCGTTTTTTTTTCTGAGTCGAAAACAATTAATCCAGACAGCAGCACAATCGGAAAATCGAGTCTCCAGCTGTTTACGATAGTTTGCGGTACATTGAAACACGACAGTAATGCAGTGCATACCAAATGGCGAGAAAATCAACGGAAACAACCGTTTACGGACGTGCTTCTTCGATCTGGATTCTTAATGATTCCGTTCAAGGATCAAATGAAATGAGAAGTTTAGAGAGTACATGAACTGAGAAGAGACGAGCCGCTCCTGTAGAAGGTTGACAGTAGTAGTACACTCATCGTCCAACGGAGTTGCTTATTAGAGATAGTTGAATAGTGAGAACGAAGTAATTTTAGAGGGTGTGTGTGTGTGTGAACTAAAAGAAGAGTAACACTCACACCCTCTTAACTGCTCTCATATGATCTTAATTACCGTCAACTATTCTAAAATGAGTTTAACTAATACTAACTTAGTCTTAACCACAAGTTTCGAATCTCGAAAAATTGATAATGGAATCAGATTTCGAGCCCTCGATTACCTGTAAAAAATTTTCCTCAAACGACAGAAAAGTCTGAAAATAATATTGACTCTAATATATTGGCCTTTTCGACCTCTTGGAAACAAGCAAGCGCCCCTTACTTTTTATGGCACTCAGGTCAACCGAGAAAATAGTAGCACGTTTTGCCTGGTTTTTGATAAGGTGAAAATTTTTATATGATTTCACTGATACTATGTTGTTTTGTGATTTATCAGCGAAATACTCTCAAATTCTGAATTTCGGTATAATGCACCCCTGTTCAAAATCAACAATCCACTTAAAAATATTTTTGAATCTATATAAATTGGATGATTGAAATCCAAAACATTTGGAAGTACGTTAAAACTATGATTCATGCTTCTTCACATCTGTTTCGGTGCTTAACAACAGATAATCTTGGAAAAGAAACTAATCCTAAAAAACTTGGGGATTTACTGGCAGAATACCATGATAAACATTTCGGAGCTTCTAATCATGATATGACAAGATGTATTCATTTAATTTTAATAAACATATATCGAGGGATAGTCTCTACACTGAATGTACCTCTTGAATAAATCATGATAGAAGAAATAGAGATAGAATAGAAAAAACTTTCATTCAAAACAGATCCACTGACAGAGCGAAAATGTTGGAATTTTTACTCAAAAGATATCTATCTCCACAACCCATATCTATTATCTATTCTCATTATTTTATTTAAAAACTATGCTGAAGAAAGAATCTTCTTCAATGATGCTAAACATGCTACTTATCTTAGGGAGGATTATCTCCAAAAATCGACAAATTGTGTCAGATTACTCGTTTGCCTAATATATGAAAGGGGCTTGAAAGAATTATGCATAAGTGACTGATATTATTTTTTACCGATACCAATATGTATACAGATGAGCAAAGTCGATTCACTACAGGAAAAAGCTTACAAACAAGGATTCTGTCCTTAGCTGAAGAACCAAGATGGATATTAGCAGCTTGTAATATACCTACGTGGGTATTATTTTTGAATTTCTTAATTGATTTTGATAAAATATAGTTTGCAGCTATGATTTCTATTTTAGTAACCTAGGACTCCGCCTCTCATTGCTTTACTGAATATATGATTGGCTACAAGAGTTCACACCATCAACCCATCACAGTGAAGCAAGCTCAACGATTATCTAAATATGTAGGCGCAACACAACGATCGGTACTTGTTGCTGCTCTGTTTTAGGTTACGCGTGCATGCTCTTCCTTTCATCACATATGTTTGCTAACGAACGTGTCATACAGTTATCCGGAGATTTAGAAAAGCGTTTCTCAAAAGATATGCTTGAATTAGAAACTAGAGCTAAATTGACACTAGTACGTTTCGCAAAAATTACTGATGATAATATTGTTTCAGGTAGCATTGAAAAACCGAAAGCATTACTGGTACGTAATGTTGTTGCACTAGCAAAACCTAAAGTTGAGTATAGAAGTCAACCCATAGAATATATTAAAAGCTTTAAATATGCGAGTGTAAGAATAACAACGAAACTCAGATAGTGTCCTTTTATTAGCAATAGAGAAAGAAAAATACGCAAAATGTATCAAGGAATAAAACTTATGTTTCATACAATTCCCAAACACAATATCAAAACGAGTAAAACAACAATTTCCGTTTTAACTATGTTTCACTTTCTTCTGTGGCTCTCAACTTATTTCATTTATACGGATGAATAAAGAAGATATACTTTGAATACATGCATTGATCAGGTAAAAACATTTTCTATTCTCTACAGAAGTGAGAAGATGGATATATTCTAATGTTAAGTCGAGAAATATCTCTCCTCAATCACCTATATTTGTACTGGATTAAGTTAAATATTCACCTTGAAAAACTACCTGATGCCTTATTATTTCAACAAACTTGGCGAGTCTATAAAATAACGGTTTCTATAGATAAGAACTGGCTGAGAACTGTACGTTTCAATAGTCCTACACGAGCTACCAGTTCTATTAAGTGCATAAATTTTTAAAAAAAACTGTGCACGGTAAACAGTTCTCTTATCGAAAAATGAATAGACTTACTAGTTCCTTTTCAAGAGCTAATTTTAAAGAACAGTTTCTTCTAAGTTCAATAACGAATACATTCCTGTTGTCAATATAAACGACCGTGGATTATCGGATGTTAGTAAATACAACAGAAACTAACACAAATTTTCACCGTTGTTTTTCAGTTCTAGATGCGTATAAAACAAAATTCGTTTAAATATAATTGACATTTTTCACGATAAAATGTAATATATATATATAAATATATGCATCTTTTCAGTTTAGTTTCTTTTCAGAATTCATGTTCTAGTTAGGATTATATAAAAAATTGTATTGAAACAAGGAAAAGATCAAACAATAAATACTTTTCATCTACTAAATAAAAATCAAGACGATGAACGTTCTACAAGTATACAGCAAATATTTGCCCGATCTAACATAAATTTTGTTGTGAACTATTCAATAAATTTTAGTCATCCATCCAATAAAATAAAAATGAACTTCACCACAAACAATGTCGATAATTAAAAAGTTTCTTTGAATATATGTGGTTTTTCATATTATCTTACAAATCTTCATTCAAACGGCAGCATGCTAGACAAAATTGTATAGTTCAAGTGAATATCTGTAGTACAGTGCTCACTTTTTTTATGGATTAGATAATAATTACGAATACATGGATGACAAAGAATCATCATACGAAGAGAATAGAGAGCGAAGAATATTACAACAACTACTAAAGACTTAACACTTTCCAGAAATAGGTGTTAGAATAGATCAAACCCTATGAAGGAAATACGTATTGGAAAATTTCTCGAAACAGGAACTGATATAGAACTGCAACAGGTCTAATCTTAATACCTTCATCAATGTACAGTGCGAATTTGAGATTACAATGGTTCTATCATCATTTTGGATAATCATGGCTATCTCAAACTTTGTATTGAAGTCAATGATGCTATTTCAAAGAATTTTTCCTCCATATATTTCTTATGAAAATGATCTATCAACATTCTATTATCAGTGGTGACTAATCGACCAAGTAAGTGCAAATCGAGATATTCAATTTCTTCTTCCTTCGGTGAAATGTTATTTATACTTTACCAAAGATCTCATCATTTATTTCTGTAGTATCTTACATATTATCATTAATTCTTGTTGATTTGAGTTCCATTTCTCCTCGTCAGTCATATTTGAGAATAGAGAAGCATCGAACAATTCAATGGTTTCGTTTTAAAACCATCAAGAACTTACTGATTCTCGTTGTGCCCTTTTCTTTTCTTTGCATATCGTACATTGATGAAACATACGTCGTTTTTCTTGCTTTCATACTACGCTAACCTATATTTATTTGGCTTTTATCTTGAATTGTTGAATTAGTCGTTATTCTGGAATGACAAATTGTCTTTTCTAGTTTCTATATGTATGTGTTAGCGAGAGAGATACAAGCATAATCACTAATGGGTGAAAAGATAAGTAATGCTTTTAAGAATTTTGCTGCTCACGCATTCTTGGCAACTGTATAATCGTCAAACTGTTTTCCGAAATTGAAATTCAATGACACAATAATCCACTTGATGCATTGTTAGAGGATCTATCACTGAGAATCAACGGGAGTATTGAATTATATTGTGAAAATATTCTCTTTATCTGCACACTTCATGTAAACTGTGCTCTATTTTTCTTTCATTCTGTATCGTTCTTAGATTACGCCAAAATAATTACAAAATTTCTTTAGAAGTTGTTATTGTCTTATGTGTCAAATAGAATAGATTATACTTTACTTCTTTGATACAAAAAAAGATGCATCCATCCTAAAAAAAAATATGCTTCCATTTAGTGGTCGCTATGTCAAGAGACAAATGGGGGACGTAATGTTACTGTTACTTTGAAGCATATCTCATCTCATGACAGTTTTATCAAAACAAGTTGTCGTCGGTCTTATTTAGAACTCTTGCATACATATATGCAATACACACAATGTAGACATACGCATATATATTCATACATATTTGTACAGAGCTTGTTGTGAAACTGTCGAAAAAAGTAAGATAGAGAATTATTTTCTTCTTGTGCCTTTCACAGTGGATATTCATCATGTTTGTATAAAACAAAAGAATAATATAAAATTATGATCTGAATTTAATGTATCTTTCCGTTGTGTAAGCGATTGATTGAAGTTTTTGTCAACTATTTAAATGCACGTGAAGATTAGAGTCTACATAGAATTCTATATCTCTCATGATCTTTCTCTCTATTAAAAACGCTTCCTTTGATGCGCAGACAATGCAGAGCATAAACAATATTTTCCGGCGTAAAGTGTAAATCTCAGATGATTTTATAACTCTACATAAGCGACTTATAAGAAGTCCTCTTTCTAAAGTTCAATTTTTCGAGATATCTCTCTAAGTTTTTATTATCGATGTTAACGGTTGTTTGAGTACGCAAATCGATACATATCCATATCTGAATACTAGCCCTCAAAAAGAAACATTTATACAAATAGATTAATTCTTTCCTTATAGTTTTGACACAAAAAATTCTTTGAGTGTGATTCAAAATATATTCTATGCAAGATCAGCAACATATAGAAAAGAAATCTAGAACTAACACAAACAATAAGACAATCAATCACGTTAGGAAACACAAAGGATATCACTTGTCAGAAGATGGTCTATCATCCCTAGTTTTTTAATTGTTTGATAATTACGTTCGATAACTATACAAAAGTTTGTGTCCAACATTTAAGCGTTGAATCATATCTAAAGTAAAAGATTCATGTGATGAAACTGAGAAAACGAATAGCTGATGAAAGGTTACTTCTTTGAAGATTGTTTCTTGAATAGAACTTAGTAATCTTTTCGGAAAAAACTCAAGCTGCTTTTTCTTGCACTCTTGGCAGAGAGTGTATTATCAAATTTTGTCTATTGACTTTTTTAGAGAAATATTGATATCAACTTTCAAAAGAACTGTTTCCGAAATAAAAATAAACTAATAAGGACTACTTTTTCAAAAACTTGAAATAGTTATTTCTTCCATCAATCATTTATTTGCATTTATCTACATTCTTGGGTTTCAAACAGTCGCTGTATTTGACCGAAACATGTTTTCAGGAGTAAATTTATCAATGTTACTCAATGCGCGTACAACAAAGGTATGAGATTAATTGTTTTTCGTATAAAATATATCAAAGTATTTTTCAAAGTAACTTTAAAAGTAGACTATCGATACTAAATGGTAGTTGCTGCAGATACTCTTTTCTGAAAAATTTTGCGTCGTAGATATTGTACTGAATGAGGCACGCCATCAAATGATAGCTGAGATAGTGAGAGTGATTATATTTGGTACAATTTCTAGGTGCACTCATCAAACCGAAAAAATTGTCACTAATTCAATAACATAGATTTAAACAAATTCAACTTTGTTTCTTTCTGTTATTTATCTGCTAACAATGAGGGATATTAGAAGTGTTGGATCGAATAGCGCAGAAACAAGAACAGTTTTGCAGTCTCTTTCGATTTCAATATAGTCCATGTCTTTTTCTTCTACATGCGTAAGATAGTTGAAGCAAACCTATGCAAGGATGATAGGGCAGATATAAATTGCCCGAAGTTCAAATAGTAGACAGATTATACTAAAATAACTGAATTCTCAAATATGATAGAAAATTTCCAATAACTATTGAAGGATAAAAACAAACATAACAGCAAGCCTTCTACCAGACAGAGACTTTCGGCTCTTCTAAAAATAACGTAAAACAGACTAATTCAGCTGAATCTTTAAGAAAGAATATAAGAAAATATGGACTAAGATTTCTTTTGCAGAAAGACAAGTTAATAATCATACGATTTGATGAAACTATATATGTCTATTCTCGGAGTGCACAATCGTAGAATCATTCCAGTTCTTTTTTTCGATTATGTATTTGCAAAGCACGGCTCAAAAATACTGACAAAAATAAAAGTCATCGACCTTTAAAAAAACTGAACACGTTGCATAGCATTCCATTATTTACGTTTTCTGATAGTATCGTATTTGAATCAGGGCAGCATAGAAATCACGTAATGAACAGTGTAGATTTTCAACCGCCTGGCTGAATACACGAATGAAGTACATCGTCATAGATTCAATCTAAAGAGTTTTCGCTTAGTAATAGAATAATGCATGTGCACGTCAAAATGTTGAATTCCTTGTATTCTCAAAACCCTGAAGACTTTATTCACATAATCTTTGCTAGTAGCGACGAGCGGCGTATTTAGTTTGAGATTTCAAAAACAGTGTGTAGTTTACATAAGTCATGCCTGCTAGGGGTGTCAGTTTGCAGGGGAACCCAAAGCGTTCTTTTAGCGTTCCTTGCTACTTTTTGGCAGTTCTTTGGTAGTTCCCAAAAGACTTTGTTGTGCGTTTCATCGAAATTCATGAAAAAGTATCTTGGAAACTACCAAAGAACTGCCAAAAAATAGCAAGGAACGCTAAAAGAACGCTTTGCATTCCCTTGCAAACTGATACCCCTAAATGCGTCCATAAGTCAAAATAAACGAAGAGAAAAGCAGAGAAAGAAATAACAAAACGAAAACAAGGAAGAGAATAATGAATGAATATTGATGTAAAAAGCTAAGAATGAATCACCGTTAACACATAACATAACTGTATCATCACATGATTACATGAATGTTTTAAATTTACTGTAACTTGTTAATGAAGAAACCATAGAGGTATTACTTTCGACAGAGAGTTTTCAATAAATTACAAATCTTTGGTGGGCTTTTCCATTGAATAATCCTCGACATTTTTACCACTATCCTGACGTATGATTATCAATGTTTTCTCTATTTCACCAAAGTCAGTTTATTTGATAGATTCTTCAAGATCGTTACAAACTGTGGTTTCTTGAAAGAAATCCGTTATCAGTACATGTAAGTCAGAATGGCGAATAGTCTGGGATTTTTTAAAACTATCATGGGTCGTATCTTTCCTGGGCTGGCGTTTGTACTTTAGAATTTCTTTATCTCCGAGTCATCTTGTAGTGTTGAGTTTATGATCAACAGAACAAAGCGGTATCAAATGAATAGTACACTATAAAACAATTCTCATTCTTCGGAACTCATGTTTCAGAAAGATATTACAATAATAATTTGAAAGTCAATCTGCGTACTTCCTTTTTTTTTAAAAACCGTTATAAAGTTGTGACTTTACGCATCACTAATTGATGCAGATACGTTTTTCAATCGTTCCATGGCTTATCCTGTCAGGATCCCAGTCATTTCCAATCTCTTTTTTCTCGGAAATGTGTGCCCTTTCTATAAAAAACGAAGATGATTACTATAGATACCTCTCATTAGGAAGAAGCTGCTCTTCTATTAGACAGAACGACCATGGGTTGCCTCTCGTCTGATACGTGTCGCAGGATATTAAGATCAGCTCTATCATTTTTCTATTGATTTCAAAGGAAAATAAAATATATCTAAATTTAATTTCTTTTATTGAGAGTAAATCAGAAAAACCTCGAAGACAGTGTATTAGTAAAAATTATGCAAAACAAGTTCATGCTCGTTTAGTTGAATGTGTGAATTTGAGAAAAAATTTTGAATTTAAAATTCAAGATACGGTACTTTTCTTATCTCTAGTCTTTCTTCTAAAACATATTTTATTGATTGTGTTAGAAATGCCATTTGATACCTAGAAAACCGTTGTCGATATCTTCAAATACTTGATCATATCCAACTGACAAGATGTTTCGAAAAAAAAGAGATAAAATTGCCCAGTATTGTGCTTTGTTGTACATCGATATCGATGTCTTATCAGTTTTGTTTCGAAAGTATCAAGCGTTACCTTTTTTTTCATTCACGGTTGGGATATCAAATAGTATTGTGAGATCCAGTCAGAGCATTTCAATTTCTTTAAGTTGTTACATCGCGTTTTGCATATGTAAGTAACTCTTGACAAGATAACCAAAACCATATCAATACCTGGGCAGGAGTATTCTCGAAATACCGTAAAGCACGTTTGTTTCTTATAGTTTTAGAAAATGAAATCTTTTTCTGCTTTTTTTGTGCTCCGTATGATAACATTCATTATCGGAATAGCTACACAAGAACAATTCAAGCATTCGACTCCCATTAATAATAATATAGGAGTTCCAGAAAATAATATATGGATTAAAAAGATTAAAGCAACTAATATCGATCGTTTTGAATATCAAGATGGAGAGGTGATTATATTTCAAAATGAGCATAGTTCATCGGACTTTTTCTTCGCGCCATTTCCACATGTCGAACCGAAGTCAACTGATTGTAGTTACAATATTTTAAGTGGTCACTTTGAACTCACATTGGTTGTTTCGCTTTATACTACGAGTTTACTCGAATCAATTGAACATTATATTAAACAGCGCCAAATTATCTGTCGTAGTTATCCGTGCAAAGCTTCACTTGTGCCGATGCACTCGATCCGTCTCTTTCAAAAAGGACTTCGAACAACTGAATCTCGAAAACAATACAATGTTGATAGTGAATGGCATAGCAATACACAACTACGGCAAACAATAGAGTTCATCATCTACGCGTCTAATATGTTGACTTGTCACAGTTTAAAACAATCGATCGTTTCACGCTGTCATCTATCAAATTTTGAAGTCCACTACGTATTGCATGGACAACAAACGGCAACTAGAAAACTTGAAATTACCACTGAAGATATCCAAAGAACATGGATGTTCAATCAAATACAATCTCAGTTCCCATCAAATTATCAAGGCACAGTCGCGTTGACTGGTGATGATTACAAAAATCTCTTGAGTGAAACTATGGATCAAATAACGATGAATTTACAGGTTGATGAAGGTTATGGAGGTACGCAAGATCCGGTCGCAATACATCGGTTACTTGACCGGCAACTGCAATTTAAACAAGTTCACTTGTCGCAAGTCAATGATCTGCTTTGGGAATCGCTGTATTGGACTCCTGAATTAACTCGACCAGATCGATTGTCGAAATTTTTGAGTAAAGTCATAAAACAGGATAATTCAGATCCCAACAAATTTCGCTTTAACTATTTGAAAGAAGACGATGGTTCAAAATTAAATTTAAAGCTTTATGAAAGGCAGAAACTGGACAGGTTACTGAGCTATCTAGTAGAAGTAACCCGAAACATCACACCTTCTATGGATGCTTGTGGGAATGAAAAGATTGAAATGAACTTCGACATTCTACCTAGTCTTGCGAACGATAATCCGGGAAGCTTTATCGACTTCGATGTTGATCATCAGAATGTGATAAACAACCATTCGTTGTATAATGATCCAACATACAATAGAAAGGAAACGCAGCGATTCAACGAGCAGAAAAAAAGTCCAACACTTGTTCTGCGAAGAGAACATGTGGATAAATTAGTTCGGTATTTGTCGGAGTATGTTGAACTCGAAAGTGAAATAATCAAGCCGAAACCAATGGAAGTTAAAATTCTGAAATTCGGTTCATTGAAATCGAGCACAAAATTAGTATCCAGTACGATTCTAATAAAAACTTCAAAAGACGTTCATGTTCGGCCACTTCGTTGCCCGTATGAATATCGTCATAATTCATCGGCCAACACGTTGCTTGCAGAAAAGCTTCATCGTCTATCAAATGTTGTCGAAGAGCTCCAAAAGAATTCAACATGTGGTTGCTCAAAGAATGATTCGCTAGCCAGTGCTAATGATTTACAACTCACTCTAAAAATAGATGAAAACCTCAATACATCTGTAAGATTGATGAACGCTCTTGAATCTCGCATGAATCGGAAAATCGATGGAAGTATAAAAACGTTCGAAAGATTAATAAAAATCCTTGATTCCCGTCTCAATCATACGATGAATAGTAGTTTCGAAAGGCTCGAAAAAATGATGAGCACTGTTGAAGTACGCGTTAATCAATCGATTATCGAAAAATTTAATCAAACAAACATGTTGATCGATGCCATTAAAAATCCGTGCACGGACAAGATTGATACGAACACGAAAGGGGCAAAACATGAAGCAAAGTGTCCATCAGTCCCGTCATCAGCAGGTATTTCTTTTATTGTAGTTTATAAGTTTCGATTCACAGTAAATACTTTTTTAATAGGGACAGACGAATTCTGTGAGTTATGTTAGTTTTTAAGTCATCGTTTCACCGCCGCAATGCTTCGAAAAGTAAAATCTGAATTAAGAGTACAAATAAAACACTATTCTGGGATAGGCACTCTCAGTAGAACTATAAAGTGCAACTTACATATCCTCTGTAGCTTCTTGGTACTGATGCACAATATAGGAAATGTGAAAATAAGAATTTTTTTGGATAATCTGAAGAATCCTCTCTTTTTAATTTGAACGATTACTATGCATCCATTATTGCTCATTTTCGTAATTTTTCTCTTTGAATTCTGCATTTTATTGATTGCAAGTATAGAATAAAATTGTGTATTAATAGAGTATAGCATACAGCTATTTCCTAACCCCCATCTGGTCAAGTTTATAATGGAGAGGAAGCATGCGTGTGGGAATAAGTGCGAATGCGAGGGAAATCGAGGGGTTCCGCTGTGAATGTGGATAAGGTAGCCGATGTGGTGTCAGGTGGATATGGACCAAGATCCTAGTTCAAGTCCGTATCCAGATACAGTTGTGGGTTCCTTTGATTAGTATAAGACCTCTATTCACCAAAAACAATCCCACATCCACACTCACGACCTCTGAAGAGATGAGCGGGTAAGTTCAAGGTGGACGAGAACGAGAACAGCAGAGAAGAATAAGTGAAAGTGGGATACACTGAAAAAAAGCGTTACGAATTCGCTGCAAAATTCGGAACCCTTTGGAAAGTTTCGTACATTGTTACAAAACCATCAAAAAAAGACTTAATAAACGTCTAGGATTCTTTTTCATGTTTTTTTATACTTTTGCATGAAACCTTTGAAAGGGCTCCAGTATTTGTAACGAATTCAGAACTGTTTTAGGTTTCGTAGGTTCCGCGAAACCTTTTTAGTTCCGGTAATGTGACCATTTTTGTTTTCAATATACCGATGAGACGAAAATGAAAACTTTCAAAGAACAATGACTGAAACATGCATCCAAAGTCAACGCGAAAGACACGTTCGAAGCAGTGCCCAAAGAAAAACATGATTTCGGTTCAGTGGGAAGGAGACAGCTCTCAGCTTCCTTAACAATTGAATAAACTGTTGAAAAATCTCGTCCGGGATATGTAAATACCTTTCAATGAGACAAGAGTTTGAGTTTGGCATAGCTAGTGGATCACTGGGGGCCAGAAAGATTCTTATGAAAACTCCACCTATCAGATCAGCTTCACTTGCTTCGTCAGAAGAAATGACTACTACGCGTGTCACTTCAGTAGATCGACCCATAATATATACCATAAAAATGGTCATTTGTGCCAAAGGCTTGTTTCAGACAGAAACATGGATAGACAGACGCGGGTGACTAAATGTTTCTAAACCTTCTCATTCCAATCAGAGAAAGCAAGGCATGGGGCTTCTAATTCATCTTTTATATCGATCTTTCAAAGGGAGGGGTAGATGATCATAGGTATTAATAGATTCTCGAAGGTACACTCCTGGATAACCCTTCCTCCTCCTGCCATAATCGTCACCGTCTTCTGTCTCTCCGTATACACTTGAATATCGTCCCTTTCACTATCACTCCCTAACATTTTCTGGAGCTTCGACATTCCCGGAAATTGTCATCTGAATTTCGTTAATGTTGAATTTCTAGTACAATTTGGACACAAAGTGTCGAATCTCCGATATTGTCGTAATTCCATGGGAACTTCGACAATACAACTTTCTGCTGGATATTTTATTCTCGAAATTCCCACGAAATTACGACAAGATGCATAGCGATGGAAGTAGCATGCATTATAAGAATGCAGGCTTCTTCAAGGTAAAATTAAAGAAATGTGGTAGTAGCGATACGCTAGTTTGCCAGAGCTATAGAAATTAAATGATAAATTGTGATAGCTCTATTTTCTTTAAATAACATCAACAACAAACAGAATAAAAGAAAATAAATACCGAACGAGTGTATACAACCCATGAAAGAAATGTCTCGGGAAAATCCTGGTATACAAAACAGCGATTTTTAGCAGTACTCTACACATGTGGGGGTCAGATCATGTATTGCGCATTTGAAAAAACCCAGTGAAATCAAGATGTTTTCAAGACGCGGTAGGACATGCGTTTTTAAAGATGCGAGGCTTACCTGATCTTTTCAAAAAGATCAGGTAGGATACCGTTTGATAAATATTCTAGTGAACTATAAATTTTCATTCCTTCAAGTCCCTTGGCAGAGGCGAAGTTAAATTGAAAGTTAGCACATTACATATAGCATGAAAAACAGAGGTGGACACATCAGGTATTTTTCAAGTCAAAAATCAAGTCAGGCTTGACTTGAGTTGCCGAGGTCTGGATATAATCACAACAAAGCTATGAAATTAAGAACCTGAACAATTGATAGAAAACATCAGGAAATTCTACGGTTTGCAGCTGATCGGTTGGTAAAAAATTGTCATATTTAATTGACAAAAAGGTATGACCAAAACTGCTAAACCAAAACCATTCTGTGTCACTTATCGTCATTAACAATTCGAAAGCAATGCACTCCTTAGAAGACTAAAAGAATGGAAATTAAAAGATTCATCAAAATTTAAAAGAAATCTTTTTATTGCGTCAGGTGTACACATGACTTGATTCAACTTCATATCAAGTCAAATTTGTTAAAACAAACTCCCAAGTCAGGTAAAGCCAGACTTGTCCTGATATGATAAAAAAACCGCGCAAAATATCTTCTCGTCCTTAGATATTCCTACACTACCAAACTAAGTATTTCAGGAAGTGTAAAGAAACGACACCAGTTTTAGATTAAATTTAGTGTCGAAACCGCGGTTCTGAGGTAATGCTGCGGTGATATGAACTTCCATGTCACAAAAAATTGTCTTTTAGATAGCTGACCATGATGACGCGTGGCTCTGATTAAGTTCGTCACGGTACTTGAGTATTCTAAAAATTAAAAGTCGAATACCGTGATTTATTACCGTGGGTTTTCTCAAACAATAATTCGATGGGTAGTACAAGACATACATGTTATGCACGGATGAAAGGAGATTGACATTTTGCTTTGCACTTTCAGCTTTTCTCATAAGCACATCAGCTACAATTTACCAACAAATGATTTTTTACATGTTAACCCAACTGTGGGAACAATAAAATATATATTTAAAAAAATTACCAATGACCGTATTATACAATGAAATAAAATCGTGCACTATCAATAATCGATGACGAAAAGAAAGGCGATCATGTCACCCCTACACACAGAAAGAAAATCAATTGTATCCAACGATGGTGTAATCGAGGGTAAAAGACGACAAAATTAAAGAAAAGAATAAAGACCTATGTTCATAAAGGCTTGATCAATTTATACAGAGATAGTTCAAGAATTCGGTCTCCTTTTTATTAATATCAAACTGACTAAATATAGGTCTATGTCGTGTAAACATTGTCAAAACTCCATGGGAATTTTGCCAATAAAATATCCAGCAAAACTTATCTTTGTCTAAGTTCCCATGGAATTTCGACAATATCAGAGATTCACCGATTTGTCCTAGTTCTGCTAGAAATTCGACAATGTCCAATTTCAGAAAATTAAATTTCGACTGTACAAATGCCGTCTGACCCTCCAAACGCCTCATTTATTCTCCTAACATCATCCTTTCACCCTACTCCGTTTTATCTTTAGTGGTTACATTACGTGGCAGTTCCATTGACATTCAACCAAATTCCCGATGGAAAAAACATGGTATTACTGTTGCTGGAGGAAATGCACCCGGCAATGGATTAAATCAACTTATGAACCCCTACGGTTTTTATGTTGATGATAATCAAACCATCTATGTCGCTGATCTCTCGAATCATCGTATTATGAAATGGGAATCGGGAGCAACGAGCGGTCAAATCGTTGCCGGCGGAAATGGACAAGGTAGTGAAGCTCATCAGTTGTCTAACCCATGGGATGTGGTTGTTGACAAAGACACTGATAGTCTCATCATCTGCGATCATTCGAATAGAAGAGTCGTTCGATGGCCTCGTCGACATGGGGCAAGTGGAGAAACGATCATCTCCAACATCGTTTGTGTGGGTTTGACAATGGACGAGAATGGATCTATCTATGTCACTGACGTTGAAAGAGATGAAGTCAGGCGATACTGAAGAGGAGAATCTCAAGGAGCAGTGGTTGCAGGTGGCAACGGACGTGGAAATCGTCTCGACCAGCTCAATGGCACCGAATATGTATTCGTTGATCGAGATCATTCAGTGTACATTTCTGAGTCGGAAAATGATCGTGTGATGAAATGGGTGAAAGGTGCAAAACAAGGCATCATCGTGGCTGGTGGTCAAGGAAGAGGAAATGGTCTGAAACAGTTTTCAAGTGCTCGAGGAGTCGTTGTCGACCAATTGGGTACTGTCTATGTGGCTGACGAGGGAAATGGTCGAATTATGCGTTGGCCTGTAGGAGCCACACAGGGGAGTATCATCATTGGTGAAGAAAGTCGAGGAGGGCAGTCACACGAACTGATTGGACCCGAAGGTCTGTCATTCAGTCGACACGGTGATCTGTACGTCGTCGATTGGGGAAATCATCGAGTACAAAAATTCAGCTTGGAATTCAATCATTAACGAAGAAGAAGGAAGAGTAGAGGAACACGTACGAAAACACTTGTAATCTACAGTAAACAATTACATATTTTTGTGTCGTACGGTGAGGTTAACCTGATAAAATAAAGTGATTGCAATAAAATAATGGTGTGGGTGTGAGTGTTAAGCGAAATATTTGACCCAAATTCATCCCCACATCGTATGGGCCTAACGTACAATGGTGGTCGTGAGAATGTATGTGACTGGGTGACGGTGACCAAGAGACGTCTCTGCGAAGTGGTTCCTAGCACAGTTACACTCAGATTTAGATCCGGGCTCTTCTTCTTCTCAGAGAGCCCTTCGGGAAAAATCAACTGTGTGCTTTTCAATTCGCTTTAGGTTTGTAGTTTCACAGCTATTTTTAGTCTGTTTTTAATCGACACTTCGAGTTGCTTCTCAACAATAATTAGTTTATGAGGAGTCTCGATGGTGTGCTGGAAAAATATCGAAAGGAGTAATGTCGAAAGGAAAAACGCCGAAAGGAAAAATGTCGAAACGTACATATTAAAGTGGAAAAATGTCGAAAGTGAAAAATAAAAAAATAATCATGTCTCTAATATACGGCGATTCTAATCACAATTAGTTCATCGTTTTTCCTTATGATTTTACTAGTGCACAATTTTAGCCAGTATTGATAGGGGTGACTAAGTAATGATAAAAGTAAAATAAAAGAGTTGAACGAAGAATTATTTTATAACTAAACTTGTACAGTCATGACTGAAGCTTTCGTAATTTTAATTGTGAAATTTAAGCAAAATCTCCGGGTATTTCTTTTATAAATTCAAATAAAGAAAAACCTCTACTAGTTGGCGATGCATATACTTTTAAAATGAATAAAGCAACAACAACTACTTATTATTGGATATGCACTATTAATGATTGTGCACCTAAAGTTCATACTGTTTCAACTTATCTATTGATGAAAAATGTTGACAATCATAGTCATCTGCCAGAAAAAGAAAAACTTGAGGTTCGTGTAATTCGTGAAAAAATAACATTCTTTATTTTGTATTGTTTTGTAAAATTTTTCTCACTGTTAAAATTTCAACTGCATTTCATACAATAAAACATGCACTATATATTTCCAACTCTTTAAAATATGAATTGACAATGTTTCATGTCAATATAATTTTTCGACATTTTTCCTTTTGACATTATGACGCCCAACCGTCTCGATAAGCCGCACTGTTGTCTCTTTTTACTTTAGTGAAACGATAGGTGTTTTTTGTTAAGAGAGTTTTGAAATGTGTTTCTCTCTTCATGTTTTTCTCAGTAAATTTTTGAATAAGTTTATTCAATTGTATAGTAAGTTTTAGACGATAGCTACATGTAGACATCGGTATAATATCCGCCTAGTTACTGTAGGTTCATCTGTGAGTATTGATGGAATCCGATGATGCTATTTAATTCTCATTGATTGAATAGTCGAAGAATTTCCGTTGAATGATTACAAATTTAATACTGCTATTTTAATGCATTCTTTTCTTCCTTGATGTTTCTCTGCATTTTCAGTTATGTTTTTGTCATAGTATCGTGCAGCGGTGAGGCCTTTTTTCTATATTTCTAAAATAAGTGTGTTCTGTCGTATGTTTATTCCTCTGTCTTAATCCCGCTACATTTTTACATATAAAATAGCACCTTCTTAATGTTGATTTGACCTATATATTGTTCATTTGTTTTCATTTAGCAGAGTGAGGTTTTTGTCAAAAGAAAATTACTGCATTGTTTTTACGATTATAATTCGTACTAGTATCAGTATAAAGTAATAACATTCAATTTCCGATGGCAGTATATAATTGAAAAACTAAAATGAATCCAGTAAATTGATTTTTAATTGTATATAAGAATTTTCTCAAATTTTCCGTACAAGTCAACATTACTTGTTGTCAGCATCACTCTTATTTTGAATGAATGGAAAAACATCGAAAGGGAAAATATCGAAAGAAAAAATGTTGAAAGTGAAAAATATAATAAGAAGTCGCTTGAATGAGAAAGTTGTAATTTTCTTTTACAGCTAGCTCGTTTTTCGCATGTATGTTCCTTCTAGAGAAAAATATGGATTCATTAGAAAGTGATAATTCTTTATATGTTATTGTTTTAAAGAATAGGACTACTGCTTTTATTAAGTCAGCATTAATTTTTTTAAAAAACAAGAAACGATTATTAATGCTGAACAATGTCGTATTTATAGTGAATCAAACAATGAATACAACAAAATCTTATCCTATCAATGTAAAAGCTCCACTTCTGCTATTACTCTGTACGCATGTATAAATGAAAACTTAGTAAGAACACATGAGTATCGTGGCAGAGATGTCCCGAGATGACAAACACTACCGAAATGGGCGGGGTGGGGGAGGTGTTGTGATATTTTGGGGAAAAGAACCAAATTTTCAAAATATTTCCCGAGTCTCAAATTTTGTTATTGACAACAAGCAAGAAAATTTTCGATGATTGCGGTTACCCCGGAGCCAACAGTCCCTTAGCTCGGTATACCCCTGACCATAGACAACTAATCATTTGAGCATGAAAATATACCGATCCGAACGTTTAAATAAATTCTCAACTAACGTTTTATCAAAGAAAGTACTCTGATATCGAAAATGTACGATGAAGACTCGTTCCAATTCTGCTGGACTTCTTTAGCAATAGCTATTCTTTCATGGCAGAGATAAATGAATAATTGAATAGTTATGCTATAGATATTCGTATTATTTATATTAATGCCTAAAATATCTTTGTATCAATGCACCATGATCACGAAAATGATTTTTTTCATTTCGATAGAACTGCTTTTCGACACGTTTTTCCTTCGACATTTCTCCCTTTCAATATTTATCGTTCTAAATTATTCTATTCGACCATCTTCTTTTCGAGATTTTCTTTCTGCATTTCTCTTTTCGATATTTTTCTTTTCTGTCGTTGTCCATTTAACCCTTATTTTCCCAATTATTTCAATTCTAATATTTTGTTAACGAATATGACAGTCCCAGGTTTTGAGTAATTGTGGATTTATTATGTTTTCGAATGACTCTATCGTATGAATGCTATTTTCAAATAAATGGAGTTCGAACGTTACTTAGTATTAATTTTTAAGATTGTCATCGGGAATGACAGATTAATCTGAGATGTGAAATTGTTATCAAGAATAGGCAACAGCGACAATACTAGTTTGATTCAAGTACTATAAGCGATGCAATTAGTGTAAATGATGATACACTTCGGCGGTAAGTAATAATTAAATGTCTCTTCTATAGTCTAACTGACAAACAAACATCTCAACGGAGAGCAGAGTGTGAGGTTAGAATCCCACGAAGGGTATATCTTTCTTTGTCTGTGTATCGAATATAGAATTAGTAAATGATAGAATAATACGTTTTCGATTTCGTCTATAATAGTATCTTATAAATTTTTCAAATTAATTAATTAATTATAATTCTGAAAACTTCTTCAATCGTTTATGTGTATGCTTTGCATTGCATATTATGAGTTCAACACATTTTATATTTATGTAATTCACTTATTTAAAAATGTATTCTAGTCGGGAAAAATCAACAAGAAACATCAATTTTTTTTTGTTGGCTAATAATCATGCAATGTTTATTGCATCGAATTTGTCAACACCATCATGCAATTTAATTACAAGATCAATTCCTAGTTTGAAGTCGATTGTTAATTATGATCGCAAACATTCACTATATACACTTATTATTGTTGCCAAAAATTAAATCTCCATTATCTCAAGTGAATACGCTATCATTCTTGGCAAGACCTAATTCCTTCAGAATATTACCAGTAAGATCAATCATCACCCAAATTCAATAACTCCTTTCCTCTATCCAACAAAATTATTCTCATCTCAATCAACCAGAAAAAATATCAATGTCCTTAGCATTCTAACGCTGTAAAACAACACATCGATATGCGACGGAAGAATCTTTAATCTCCAATATTAATGTATATAATGAAGAATTGAATAAATCATCGTTCCAAATCAATTTCAATATCCTCAATTTAAAAATCACCAACACCCATTTGGCTAATAATGATATGAATATACACTTTCGTTTCCGTGATCATATTATTAATTCCATTATTAACCACTTTCATCAAGTAATTGATATAGCGTCAACAGCAAAAATAACTAAAGCGAGTGATCTAACTCCATCATTACCACCAACATCATCCACAACATTAGATCATGTGAAAACAACTAAAGAATTCAAAACGTCGTGCTGTACTCTAACATTTCATAGGATCAAAATTTTACTGCTGAAAAAGTGAGGATCAAAATTTTGGAGGAAAATCATTATCAAGAATATATTAATGTAAGAATCATTGGTAAGTTGATGATTTCTTCTGTATGTTTATGAAAAAAAATTTTTAATTTCAAGAATGAAGTTTCCAATCGTGTTTTCTTTGTTAAAGTTTGCTGTTTTTTTCTGTATTTTATGAAAATAAAGTATTCCATAACACTGTTCAAAAGATGTCTATTTTTTAATTAGAAAAAAGCAAAAAGCAAACTGTTATAGTTTGAATAAAACTTGACATTTCTTTGCACTACTGTCATATGATACAAATATGAATCACAAGAAATGTCAACATAGTCACGAGATAAAGGTTGAATTCAAGTCAAGAAATTATTTTTTTAAAATTTTTATACTTCAGATTATTAAAAAATGATTAATCTACATTTGGTTTTCCATTAAATAATTAATCTATTCATTATTCATATTACATAACATTTAATGATATTTTTTTAATTAAGATTATTATTAATTTGCTATATCAATGTCGAACCAACGTGATCTTCAGTATTATTATTTCAGTGAATAGGATCAGATTTATTTTCTTTTGTATTTGCGTTGGTAGTATAATTATTCCTTTTGAAATCACTATATGTTTTGGCGTAAAATTGCACTACGGACTTTTGATTGAAGATTAACTCTTTCCAGTGCATATATCTTTCGACCTTTTGCCATAGACGTTAGGAAGGAATTTCAGATTGCGCTATGAGAGAGATACTCATATTAAAAGAGTACAATAAAGTCTATCTTAATGGTCATATTTTATTGATAATAATGAATGTTCGCAAGGTTGAAACCTACGTCCGTCATGGTTACGACCTTCGTATTTTACTCACCTACCTTACCGTAAAAAAGTTCTATTTTCGCGTTGAACTAGTTCGGTTAGATATTCGTTTTCTCAAGTCCTGTTGAGCCAAAGATATAATTCCAAAATTTCTATAGTTCAAATCTGCTTATCTAAAACTAAATTCATCATCAGCTTATAAAGATTGTCAACATCGTTTGCTAAATGTTGAAATCAAGTACAAATATCAACATCTTAATAGACTTAACAAAATGTACCAATGCTCAATTAGTTTACTTCAGCAATATTGTTTCGGAGATTTATGTAAGATAGCACAACAAATAATTATTATCATCTGTTGTCCCACAATCTAGGAAAATGAAGAAACAGTTGACCGTAAACTGTTCGGTCATTGTCTTCGTATTCAAAAAAAGCACTAATTGGATAAGAAATTTGTCAAGATTCTCTCGACACAAACCTTATCGAATGATGAAGTCGATTTTTTTGCTAACGATCGTCATGATAGCTCAGTGGCACAGCGTTTTATCAGATGAGCGCTATGCGAAATATTGAACAATTTTTTTCATCTCGTCATAGATATATTTCAATATCATAAAAAGCTTATGGGTGATCTGAAAAACAAAGATAAAGTCATAATCAATGATATTCGTGTTATCAATACTATTCAAATGACTTTAGCGAGTAATATGCGTTGTTTAACTGTCACTTATCAACATCAAGTTAACTGATAGCGAAAAAAAAACAATATACGTTTGGTGGCTATAGGAACAGCAATATTATCAACTGCTGAACTCATTAAAATAAGATAAATCCATTACTGTTACTCGTCCTGATAAAGGTTGAGGCATTGTTTTTATGAACGAAATTGATTATTTGTCAAAATTGAACGCTCACTTTGATGATATTACTATCCAAAGAGAGCGTCGCTTGTCAAATAGGTTGTATAGACTCAAGAAAGTTGGCCATAGTTCGCACAAATTCTACTATATGGTCAGAACTACTGAAGCGAATCCTGGACGACTGTTTGGAATGCCAAAAATACATAAGAGCGATAAGCCTCTTCAACCAATTCTGTCTTCCATCGGTACATATTATTATGGTCTTGCAAAAGCTCTAAAACAAATACTGTCGAGCATTGTTCAAAACGAAGTGATCGTTAAGGATACGTTTGCTTTTGCCAATGAATTGAGATCATTACCAAAGTGGGATGCAATATACAACATGGCACCGTTTGATATTGCAAGTCTTTCTACAGATATACCTGTTAAAGAAACAGTCGGCATGATTTTGAAGCATTTATATAATGATGAAAGGTCATCACCAACAATAGAAAATCTACAATGGTGAAATTTATGATCAAGTAAATGGAGCTTCTATGAGATCACATTTGAATCCCCTTCTTGCAGACATTTTTCTGCAAGAATTTGAATAAAAAACATCTACTATTATTTAACTGAATGTGCAGTTGTTGTTGGAAAAGTTATGAAGATGAAAACGTTTTACTACATGATCCAAGAGTTTGCCCAGATTATGCTTGTGATCAATTATCTAATTATCATCCGTTCATAAAATTTACCGCTGAAAAAGCAGATGTCCAAATATACATCACCGCATTTCTTGATGTCATTATTCAAAGACAAACCGTTTTCGGATTTAAGACACAAGTTAACCGAAAAGAAACTTTTCCTCTTCCGATAATGAGGTGGAACAGTTTTGTACTCAAATTCTACAAGTATAATGCAATTTCATCAATTATTTATAGAGCAATGAAGCTTCGTTCAATTCATCAAGCTCTCCAAGATAAATTACAATTTACCAGTGAATTAGCATTAGAAAATGGGTATCCAATCGCTTTCGTTAAATCTGTGATTCGAAAGCAGCTGAATCTGGCATATGCATCATGTGCAACTACATCAACAGCTCCTGAAACAACATATT
The DNA here is from genome assembly GCA_900239685.1 of Rotaria macrura. Classification (NCBI taxonomy): domain Eukaryota; kingdom Metazoa; phylum Rotifera; class Eurotatoria; order Philodinida; family Philodinidae; genus Rotaria; species Rotaria macrura. The sequence continues at coordinate 55,622 of OENT01000957.1, forward strand.
GCAATCTTCAGAGTAACCTGTTACCGGAAACCAAGTCACATATATGCTAAATGTATTGTGGCAGCAATAGCTAAATAATATCTGTTATAACAAGTGTGAGATGTTTATGATCTAATGGCACGCATTGTTTAGCATATTGCTACTAAAGATACAATATTGCTAAATTCAATCACGGGCGTTAATTACGAGGCAACTTGTCGCTGATGCAATGAAAAACATATTGGACAAACCTATCGTCACCTAAAAACACGAATCAACGAACACTTATCAAATCAGAAGAAATTTATATCTCCACTATTCCATCTGGCAGTAACCATGCCTAATCAATATCAGCCATCACATAAAAACCACCAACAGCCGTAATTCTCAGAAGACTGCTTGTTTGTCGAACAAAAGAAAACTGTCATTTAAACCTTCAAAATTAAAACCAGGTAAAAACAACAAAATTATGCACCAAGTGTCAATAAAGTAAAAAAGAAGGTTCATATAGCCAGTTTTTATACGAAAAAACTAAAAGCAAACAAAAAAACTTTGAGGAAGATGATGCTGACACTATTCCTCGAATACGATCCAAAAAACGCACAAGAATAAACTGATTCATGTCCCAAATGAGCATTATCATGAAATTTTCTCTCTACCTGACACGTATTTACTGACAAGAATTTTTAAATACTATTGGTAAATCACCATCGATACAGACTATTTATTAAGGAGCCGTTATTGACTAGAAAGAAGAATCGAAAACTCAATGGAAGCGGCCGATCATTGAAATTATACATATATCCCAATAGTCTCGAAAAAGAATAACCTTGCCAAAACAAAGTCCATCACAGGCATGAACAACGCACAATACAAATTAGAATCAAAATATATTTCCAATTATAGAATATGAACCAACCCATGATAAAAATCTAAACCCCAAGTAAAAGCAACAATTAAAAAATAATATTGTAGGAAGTCATCCCTAAAATCTTTCAGAAGAAATTTCTTTCTTTCAAAAACTAGACTAAACATCAGTCTTACAACACATTCAACATCATCGAACCACCAAAACAGCAAAAAACCCTCCGCTTTTCTCCAATTAAAGAAACATTACTCCCGAAAGTGAACATCACGTATGAAACTCTACCCAAGATTCAGCATGACTAAACACATCGGTACAAAAATAAAATAATTAAAACCTTCATGCCCAATGGTAAGAATAAAATATAAACATTTTATTCCAAAAACTAAACAAATTCAATATTACTTTAAACACATGAATTTAGAGCCGCATAAAATCTCAAAGTTCAACCTCTACTGGCCACACAATGATCCCAAATTCACATCCTCTCCGTCCCAAAAAGAAAACCTCTATCGCAAAGAATCCTCTCTCCATAATTCGATATAAAAAACACAGAAAAACATACATATAGAAGAAATTATCGAATTCTTCGAAACTATCAGATGATCAGAAGTTCGAACTATACGTCATTGTATTAAAAAACTTCCCTTTGGCTAATCAAACCTTCGACGGCAAGCGTAATCGGAATTCTCTACGCTAAAAATCCTCAACTCAACAGTAAATGTTTGAAAATGATTGGTTAAGGCAAAAAATTTCCATCAACGAATACAAATACATACATTTCAGTCATAAACTACAGACAACTTGTTGAAGATTGCATTAAATTGAATCAGCAAATCTCAAGATTACATAGAAGTTCTGAAGAAAGATTAAGAGTTTAAAAGAAAAACATTTCTGAACTCTTGAGTCTTTTCACTGTTTTCTTTGTTCTAAAACAGACGTTTTTTATATTCAAATGCTTGTGTTGAAAAGGATAATGATCAATACACAATTACAATGGAGTTTAGTAAATCCTGGTTAGCAGAAGGAAAATTCTGATTACTATTTATCCAAGCTTCAAATTGAAGAAACTAAAATTTATCTATTTATAAATATCTTTCGAATCAATAAAATGTTTAGCAAAAAGGAAAATTTTATTTTCAATATGAATTTAATGGCAATAAAAAACAAATCAGCAGGTATTTAGATGATGATGATTCAATTGAAGCTAAGAGTTTTCATTTTTAAATCAGTAACAATGATCCTGTTAGAAGATTAAAAAGTTATTTTATGCTTCTATAGAAAATCATTTCTTATTTTACTTTTGTAAAGTTTATACAACAGAATTAAATGATATGAGAAAGTATACATGTAAAAATCCTAAAGCTGATGAAACAACACATTTTAATATTGATGTAAAAAAGCTCTTATGACTCCCTAGTGAACATTCTTGTTTTATGTAATTGAATTTATTGAGTTTCTTGAGCAAGAAAATCATTCTCTATAGAAACATCTTGAGATTTTTCTTTTCATGCAAATAATAAGAACAGTTCTATCTAAAAACAGGAAACCAAGATCTAAAGTGTTTCTCCTGGCAAAAAGTAACAAAGGTACAAAAGCATCTACCACTTCTATTCGCAGTTTCATAACTTTTTTGTTGAACTCACACATATTTTTGAAGAAAATGAAACTGTAAATTTGATGTTCGAGTTTCGCCAGTTCCTGCCACTCCATTACAGACATTTCTTCCTTGTAAAATTAAGCTATAACTTTGAATAAAATTGAATATCACTATTTCTGGCTTGATTACTATATTTGCTACTACACACAATCTGCTGTAGATATCTTGAATACGTAAAAAACATTCTTGCAGACAATTATACGCAGCATGTCTGTTTAAAAAAGGAATCAAAATTACACTATTTTTTTTTGTGATAAGATACTGTCAACATACAAAATGTTGCAATTTTTATACTAGGTTTGGTACATTCTGATGTATCAATGGACCACATGGATATCATATTTTTGTTATTTATGTGTGTATTCCCCCGAACTATATGTACTAACCTTGGGCTTAATCAGTCATAAGACTACTATGAACTTGGCTCAATTTTTTCATTTTTTTCCAGCTATCGAAATCTTCTATTTCGACGATGTGCGCTATTAATGTTGGATTATTTTCCCTACTTTACTGAGTTTTCTTTGTTCTCGTTGTTCCTATTAATCAAACTCAGAATGCCAGCTTTATTTCCAATTAAATAATAAATAAAAATCGCATCTTTCTACTTCTAATTATTTCTCTTCACTTTATCCAATGCTGTTTGTATTTTTGTAACTTTTTTGGAGCATCACTAGGTGTAAGCTGAAAGAATACTCTTGCAAATGTTAAATGGGATCTAAATCGTATCAATTTTGGTGGGGGAAATCCAAAAAGTAGGAAAATGAATCAACTGAGTGACCCATCTGGTTTGTATATTGTTGAGGGTTTGGATGTGAATGCAGATGTTGATGTTCTTCTGTGCCTACAACCCATTTCTTACCCACACTGCCACCAACAGTCACAGGCGCATTCTGTCGCATCTTTGCCATACAGCTGCTTTGCAATAATTTAGTTCTTTTGGCTGCATGGAAGAGACTTTATGGAAATAAATAACGTCATCAACTAGAACATGTTGAGTTATAATGTGGAATTAGCATGGTTGTATTGGAACTAACTTTGTGACGAATCACGATAGGATATACTTGAATAATGATCTCAGATGTCTGATACATGATGGGGCTCTTAACAAATGTCGAAACAAGTCGTAGTTTTCTTTATGGGCCCAACCATAACCACACACACTTTGGACAATTATGGTTTCTAAGTGTGAATTTGTGTGCTTCTTGTTTATTAAAATAAAAACAGTATAACCCTTCCTTAAAGAGTCACCAAGGAAGTGGTGCCAAGTATTCACTTCGCGAGATTCGTTGTGGATATGCGACAGATAGTACAGAATACTAACATCACCACTCACGCCCACACCCACATCAGCATCGGAAGAAATGATTTTATTTTCAAAACTACTGATTCTGATACAATATTTTACGATCTATCCTAATATGTGATTGAAATATCAGTATCATAAGTTCAAGTCCAAAAAATTGCTAAATGAGAAATGCCAAAGATTTTTATGTTACATTTTCATCAAAAACGCATGTTGCTGCACTATGTCAAATCGAAACTACACATGTTTGCATAGAAAAATGATCCGCGAAAAAGGCACTAGAAACAGCGAAAGTCTGACACAAGTCTGACACTGTTCTAGATTTTATGATATAGGTCACATGGAATACTTCAGATACAGATATCGCTAGCTGTCTCAGCGTTTCTATTCATGCTAACAGATTCTGAAAGTACTTTTCCAGTTCGTTTGAATGCGCTTGATTATATGCAAGTTCCCATGTTGTATCTAATGAAAAGTTCCAGAAATTAAGAATATAACACAATCGCAAAATATTGAATATTCAAGAAAAAGACTCGATGTTTCCTTATTTCAGGTGTCTATAATATTTTGATGATTTTTCGACTAAAACATTCTCAAATATGAAAAATAAATATATGTTCAGAAGAAATCCATCGATCTTTAACGAACCATATACGATTCAATGGAGAATATTTTGTGTTTGACTTTTGCATTGGGCGCACTTTACTTGACGACATCTAAAATATCGAGATATGATTGTATTCTGATAGCTTTACTCAAAATAAAAACAGTTAACACAATCCTACTCACCGCTCCCCAGCGTCTTAAAAGCTTCATCTTCCATCCATTATAGAAAAGTTTCGATGAAATCGAAACAGGTCTACCATATTTCATCCTATGATCTGTCATCTGCTTTGTGTTAAAACGGCTTTATTTTATTGAAAATGACTTCTGTATCAGATTACTACGAAGAGTTTTCTACTAATTAGTAGTAATATAAAATTTCAATCCTCGAAAATTTAGTTTTTTTATTGTGCTTATTTTCAATCAATGTGGCTCAAGGAACCACCTATTGCAGTCATATAAAAGCTAACGCGCACTATGCGTGCTGAACAAGGGGGAAACAGCTGATTATTGATTAGATATGATAATCACTGATAATCACTGATAATCACTGATAATCACTGATAATCACTGATAATTAGTGATTAGTGTTGATTATGAGTGATTAGGTAATCACTCCTAATCAATAATCAGCTGTTTCCCCCTTGGTGCTGAATCATTTTTCAACGGTATGTACGATTATCAAGACTGTTGTATGCTTTATTTTGTTCTTCTTCGCTGGAGAATTCGCTTTGTATGGATTTTCTTCAAACATTCAACGATTATGTATTCTTACAAATGATATTTGATAGTTTTTCATTTCCTGTTTAATTTTTATGTATGAATATTTTACTGAAAGCTCATTTTGCATAGTTTCAGCCTAAGATTTCAATTGTGAATAACAGAAAAGCTAGATTTGATCGTTTCCCAATCAATTCTACACACTTCACTCTAGCATCCGATGCGATAAGTAGATCGATAAAAGGACTTACAAAAAAGCACTCATCTAAATTAATCTTCTCCACATGAGCATTGATACGTCCTTCTCGAGTATTTTTAAGGCTTCTGAAAGAATCTCTAAAGAAACTCAGAATAAAACACTCACAAAGTCATAACAAACCTCAAAATCTATCACAACTCTTATAAATCATTCACGTGAACATATTTTGAACAGTGGGGAAGAATTTCCTGAGAAAAATTAATTATTTTTTCAATCTACTGGCTTCAGTATCTAGTCTAGCAAAAAGTTCGGCTTTTTTCGACCGAAAGCCTTAGAATTTTATTCTTTATCGGTTCCATGTGGAGAAGATTCGAAAAAATCCATGAAATGAAGAATTTCAAAAAAATTGATCCTTGAACATTTTTCTGATAGACTAGTCGCTTGTCCAAAAATCAAAACAAAGATGTTATAGTCGTAGGAGTTCCTGTCAACATCATTCAGAATTCATACTGTGCAAGGTGTTTTAAGAATACGTGGGCTTGAAAGTAATCGAATATACTTTACGAAACTATGCTGTAGTGGTCGATTAATTATCCTCAGTGGGTTATCGGTTTCATGCTCTCGAACGTATTTTATATTCATGTTGGTTTTCAACCTAAAAGGAATGCTTCTTAGCGTTATCCTGATGCGCTGTTGGTTTTTCAAGCAGGGATACTCATAAAAAATCTTGAGGGAAAATGGCTGTTTTCATCTTATTTCCGGGACTTCGTGTTCAGTTTACCCCATTCTTCTGGGAAGACCTTGGTAAAACTTGACATGTTTTCGGTGGGTACCTCGAAGATCGGAGTTATTTCCTGAGCATTTCCGTTTTTAGGAATTCGCTGGAATTTCCCGGTCCCGGGTGCGGTAAAACCCAGTCTAAATACTGCTACCATGCTCCGGCATTGTTTCTAGCCGGAACAGACTAAAACATACCTGCTTTCAGTGAGTCCTAGTGGGATCGGAGATCTGCAACGATTGGCCTGGGATTGATAATATTGCACGCAATTCTACGAGTGCACACAGCATTCTATTAGTTCATCGCTGCTTACGATATTCTTTATAGATAGATGAACAATGCTTCGAATGTTTTCTCAACACCAACTGGATTCATATTGGCCATTAAATGATTATTAGAAGGACGTAGAAATACTCAAACCTATAAGCTTTACGCATCTCTACACAAAAGTAATATTGACTGCATATATCTTCTTTTTCGATTTCAGTGACGGAGCAAAGATGCAAAGTAATACTTTATAATAATTTCAAAGGATGATCCGCCAATTGATTGATGTCATACACCCCCATTTCTCATATCTTCAATGTAGCCCAACAGTTATTCTTTAGGATTGATCTCCACACACATTTTTATTCATAGTTTTTCACATTTGTATTTTTTTCCAGATAATAATCAATACATTTCCTCGATCCATTAAAATCTTATTGGTATTAAGATGAAAATATACCGTGAAAATCATGGAAACACGATGGTGTGAGTTCACAATTTTCGTTTCATTTTGTTTACAACGAAATTTTGCTTCACACTTGACGAATCGAGTTGAATGAACCCATGTACAATGTTTCTTCAGAATGAGTCCACGAAAAATTATGAAACGTATACCCAAGCAGACAAACATTTGGAAAAACGCGTTTAAACGTACAATCGGGAACGCCGATTGTGAGTCACTAACGCTCATTAACAGCACGCAAGAAACGCGTTTTTTACGGAGAATTTTCACTTTCCGAGCGTGAAAACGGATAAAAACTCTAGTCCAGAGCGTTAAAACGCACAGTTATTCGACGAATTGAAAGCCAATGCGTTTAAACAATCAAAATTAGAGTTTTTATCCGTTTTCACGCTCAGAAAGTGAAAATTCTCCGTAAAAAACGCGTTTCTTGCGTGCTGTTAATGAGCGTTAGTGACTCACAATCGGCGTTCCCGATTGTGCGTTTAAACGCGTTTTTCCAAATGTTTGTCTGCTTGGGAAGGACGTATAAATTTCGATTACTAAAGCAAAAACTTTTACAGAGTCGGAAAATCCGACTCTTCTCTCAAGGTACACACACGAGCTGAATAGCCAAAAATGGGAAGAAGATCTTCCGGCAAAAATTTTGGCTTCCTATTTGGGCTAGAATTTTTCCGCCTGTGACGAACTATCGATTCGATAATGTGATTTTGACCAATTTTATTTCTATCACTGAACCTGTCGGTGATAATCTCAGATGATAAATGTCACATTAGACGCCTTTTTGTGGAACTCACATATGTTTTCGAAGAAAATAGTGAGTTGAAGTTTAAGAGTGAGAATTTTGCTTCTCCCCACCCCCTCCATTACAGACAAAGTCACTGAGTCCAGACGCCGCCAAGGGGGTTCCAGGTGCGCCCCCCCCCTTTATTACATACCATAGAAATCAGAGTATGCATCCATTACAGACATAGCAACCAGCATTATATTATCGTGATATATCATAACGGTATTTGTCAGTGCTTTCAATGTTTTTAAGGAAAATGTTAAATTAGGAAAAATGAAGAACGAAAAATGGAAACTAACGAATGAATAGCAACAGTGAAAATGAAAAATAGGGCGCCTATCAGAGAAAAACGATGCGAAACAAATCGTCATATTATAATTTTCTGTGTTTTCTATTAGCATATGAAGGTATAGATATGTGAGTTCCACATTTTAGCTCCGATGTGGCTGCGCTAACTAGCTTTATTATTGAAAATATTAATAATTATTGTATTTAGTAATCATAATGATTTGCCGATAGTAACTTCTTTGAGTGGGTGATTGATCTATAGTTTCTAAATCAAATTAAAAATTAAGTTCATCTAGAATCAAAGTTGATATCGAACTCATTTAAGCCTGAGTTACTGAATAAAAAAATAACATGTCATAATTCATGGTGTGCACATCAGAGTCCAGTAGAGGCAATAAAAGTTAATGCAGACACACTATAAATATTCTGAGAGTGAACAGAAGTAATCGCCATCAGGAGTTTTATCTGGGGTATGGAGCTCAGGAATGTGGATGATCGAAATCATTTCACAATCTTCATATCTGTAATCTCTATCACGACTAGGAGGTATACAACCGAAACTTACTTCCATTTTGAGACGAAAACCAAAACACTTTAATTCTTTGGTTTTTCAGCGTATTCAGTAAGTTTTAACAGATTTTTTATGTATGAAATGTGCGTTTTAGTTCACGAAATATGCTCACTGGACGAAGAGCATTTCACTGAATATAATAACCAGAAAACATGAAAAGCAGCAAATTTCAAAGTTTCGACCGGTGAAGCGAGTTTTCTTAAAAGAAAACAGACACAACCTTTTGGAATGACTACACAGTTTTCACTGTGACCAGCTTCAATCAGTATACGAAAAGACATGGGGAATGCTCGTTGAGATGAATTTTTCACTATTGATGATTACAGCCGTATTTTTTTGTATGGATGAAGTGCTATTTAAAGGTGTGGTTGTGGTGTGGGTCTTGCCTTCACAACCACACACACCTCCTAATTAAAATAAATAATAAACTATATTGGTTGTATTTACCTAAACATGGATAGTCTAGGTTGTAATTTCACGGACGTAGTTCCAAAGGAACAGATGCACAGAAACATATGGCACGGAAATATTAATAATTGCCAACTTTGTGCACTGATTCAGCGCGTTTATGCATGGCTAATTTCGAAACCAGAATCGATAACAACCAAATGAACACCATTTACCGAATTTCGAAAAGATTGGAAAGAGACTAGCTAATAAAAAATATTAACATTTGCTAGAGCGGCCAAGGAAAAAAATGAAATTATTATGGTTAAAGCAGATATTCTAATCGAAGCTTTTGAGAAGTGAGCGTTTTCAGTATTCAGAAACGGAATGTCATATAAAATTGCATATATAGAGTTCAAATGGAGCAGATTGAGAAATAAAAAACTCATGAAAGCTTGGACGCTTTCCAAACATGGCTGTATACTTTGATGAATATATTTCATGGAGCTATCAAAATTTTCAAAATTCGATCAGTTTTTACAGTATGGTCTCGAATTATAGAATTTTATCTATAGTATAGTAAAGATGTTTTAATAAATTTTCTGTTGACAGGCGGATGTGGCTCACGGTTGGCATCCTTATCTTCAGCTTATGCGTGGTTCTTTCATCAGGAGCAGATTCCAACAGCGATTTTGTAGCGCGCATGGTACTTGACTTTTTCATTCTTTATTTTTATATGTTCTGCTGAACGTCTCTAATGTTCTTCTAGAAAAACGCAGACCGTCAATTAATGAGATTTTCAGCGATTCACCGCATGAAAGAGTACATAAATTTATTCTTTAGTGAAGTTCCATTCGTTCTATGTATGCTAATTATCTAGGTTAAGTTCAGAAAACAAGCAGCGTTCGCATCCCGATGAAGAAGACTATAGTGGAAACGATGAAGATGAAGAAGACTATAGTGGAAACGATGAAGATGAAGAAGATTATAGTGGAAGCAATGAAGATGAAGAAGACTATAGTGGA
>OENT01000958.1:0-65304 GCA_900239685.1 Rotaria macrura
ATATATGGGACGAACAATTCCGTATTGAGTATGTTTATTTACCTTCCAATGAATTGGCAGCTCATGCTGTTAAGATTGAATAGTTATTTACATATTGTTTTTATTTCGATGCTGTTGACTATTGACATATACGTCACCACTTTTCTTTGAAAAGACGCTTGATTTCTTTTTACTTTTTCGGATAAATGTTTCAGTGTATCAAATGGTGTTTTCATCATTGTAATGAATTCAGTTGTCGAATACGTTTTAAATGTTTCTATATATCATACAGTTTATGTATATATAATTATTTGTTCACAGTATTTGATTTTCAGATACTTTTATCACGAAGAATCAGAATTAGTGTTCTGTTGTAAAATGGTTGCTTTAACTGGTGCCGTTGTTGGCATATCTGGAGCAGTTGCCAGTGGGGTGCTTACAACAAGCGCCACCACTGGCATGATAACTGGTGTTGTAGTTGGAATTATCGATGCGACAGTTACAAAAGGAACAACTGGTGTAATAGTCGCCAAATCAGGAGCTGTTGGTGGATCTGCCGGCGCAATTTTAGGCTCAGCTGTAGCTACGAAGGTTGGTGCATCTGGAACTGGTGCAGTTACTGGTGCTTTAGTTTCCTCCATCACTGGTGCTGGAACAGCTGCTGCAGTTACCTCAACTTTCGCTGGTGCAGCTGCATTGGCGTCTGGTGTGGCAGGCAGTATTCTTTCAGGTCCCGCGGGTTGGATTGTTCTTGGTTCCAAAGAACAACCATCGTGTGATGGATATACTTTCGATTGTTGGAAACAAGTTTTACATGATGATTCATCTGAGCCTTCAAAAGGAAGAATCTTGAAAGAAATCGTCACAGATTCACGTATCAAACAAGTGACAGCAGCCATCGACAACAATGGCACAGATCTACCGGATTTGATTTTGCATAATATATGGGACGAACAATTCCGTATTGAGTATGTTTATTTACCTTCCAATGAATTGGCAGCTCATGCTGTTAAGATTGAATAGTTATTTACGTGTCGTTTTTATTTTGATGCTGTTGGCTTGTTCAAACTAAGTATAAAGTATATTGGAGAAATATTTTTTCCTTCTATTTGTTTTTCTCTAATAAATAAATGGTGTTAAATGTACTCTTATCTGATCTTCAACTGAACTTTCTAATTTTCGATTTAATACTATGGATAGAAGATAAACAGTTTCACATTTAATCAAAATTTACTTTTCTATGGTTAATGTACCAACCATGTCAATCATTCTCAGTCACAAATGTTCGTTAGATAACTATCTGCGATAATAAACGGTGGACCCATTTTCTAGTCGGTCATTGTAGCCATCAACGAAGCTTCACGATGGAATAAGATGGTTGCAATCTCGTAGAAAATAGCTTTTCTTTAATAATTTTACGTGGTTTCCGATTTTGTTACCCTTTGAAACCCTTTAAGAGTTTCTTAACATAGATTTGGGGGTAGATATCAATGTCGTTCAAGAGGATTTTTAGATACACAGCCACACACACCTCCTAGGTGAGTATTCTCTGTTTCAGAGTCGAAACTTTGGCCAGAGTTCATCCGTTGATGTTGAAAGCCACAGTTTCTTCCAAAGGTTACTAGCTTAGAGCCAAATGATGATTATGTGTTTTCTATACATACATTCGACGTTTGCGCACTGTGGCTGATAATTACTCAAATAGTTACAATAATATTTCTTATTTTCTTATGTTCATGAGTAAAAGCGTGTAATGAAGTTAATATGCGTTGATAAATTCAACTAGTCTTTTTAATAGAACGAATTTTAACTTCCATGTGCTCAGACTTTAGTTTCTGACGTGTAGTTCATTTTCATATAAAAAAGTTCAAGAGGTTTCTCATGAGTTGAAACTTCAATAGTACTATGAAGGTGTGTGACTCTGAACCTTAGAACAAGTATGTTCATATTAGTGTGAAAATTTTCAAGACCATGTATCTCAACAATTACCAGCAAGAAAAATAGACTATAGCTACTATAATTGAAAAACCTTTTGAACCAATTGTTAGTGAAAACACCTTTTAGTTTAAAAAATCCGATTCTTTTAGTAAACAAGATTCACTTAATAATATTATTAAAATGAATTCACCGAACAAATAGCATAAAATATCAAGTTTTTCTGTGTATCACGCCATTCATTAATGATAATCGATTCCATCGTTGCCATAAAAATAAGTATACTTCATTCCAATTTTCATCAATTGTAAGCGAATGTAAGTTCTAAGGATGGGAACGTATAAGACTAGCATAGGTCGTTCTCCACGCTTTTTTCAATTGCAATTTTTTATGTTCGACTGCGAATAAGCAAGGCCCATAATCATATTTCATTGGTCATAAAAGACCATAGGAATCGTCTTGGTTATTTACATCCGAAGGAATATGCATAGGATGAGAAAAGGCTTTCTATTGGAGTACAATCGGATAATATCTAAATATATCAATTTAAGTATATTCATAATGTTTAGAACGAGCGAAATTATACTTGTCATGAAGTAATAGGAAGTCAGCCTAGTCACGCGTATTTACATAAGGTTCTGAGATTGTTTTTTGGTTAGTTTTATTTTTGAACCCTTAAAAACAGTTGTTAGGAAAATCGACTTTTCTTACTCTAGATGATGCACTCTAGATGAAATTAAGTTAAAGAGCACGACAAAGTACACACAGGTGAGAATTTCCTTTCATATACACTCATATTCACACTCTCTTCGCTTATTTGAGCAATCAAGATTACGATTGATTATCCTTTAGTTTTTCTCTGTATGCTTATTTCTCTGATGATTGAATTCAATTTATGCTGACGTAAAATCTCGCATACACGAAAAAGGAGACACCCATTTAAAAATCTGAGAACATTCACTTTATGTGATTTAAATGTTCATCTATCATGTGTATTTATGCTGACTTTTCTTCATAAGGAGTTTCGAAAATTGACAATAAGATGAAAATAAGGAAAACAAAATCAAATGACCGCATTTACAAACGAATCACTTCTACAATTGATAGTATTCGGTCATCCAAGTATTAAGTTCACTCATATCATAAGCAAAGGTTTCTTTTTTGTGATTTACATTCAAAATTTGCTGATCTACGCATACGACATAGTTTTTCCTCATAGATCATTGATCACGTGCATGCATCTGAGAAAAATAAATTAATACTAATTAGACGTTATTCCTTTAGAAGCATGCAAGCGACAGAGCACGCTATGTAAGTGAATAAAAAGAAACATCAATGTATAGGGTGAGTTTTGAAACATTTTAGTTCATTCGCTTGGCAAACTCTCGAAATGGAGGTCGGCTAACCGAGTCGCTCAATAACACCAGTGACTGACTAGTAATCGCTTGTGAAAATAGAGTTGTTATGCTTAAATAGTTGAGAAATGAGTTAAAATTACACTATAGTGTTATATTATATCATCACAAAACAACAAGAATATTTTCTCTTTTATACATAAATATCGATAAAACTTATATTTTCTGACAGCGGAAAGCTATTATATTTATCGACAGACACAAAACTTTTGACTCGTCTAATCATATCATCATCAATATTTTTCATTTTCTTAAGTCAGACTACACGTTTTTTCCACTGACTAATATTCATTGAATTATAGATCAGTTCACTTCGTACAAGTATAAAATATTGAAAACAATATAAAAGAAAAATTTGTCCACTAATGAAAGTTTGATAAGAGAATGTGTAGAGGACTTGCCTCTATGCTAATTATGATCATAATTTTCTAATGAAATACAACGCAGAGAAATACCATGTCACAAACAGAAATTAACTGAGGAGTAATTCGTATAATGGTTAACAGTAACTCCCTATAAAAAAAACTTCTTTGACAAAAGGTTCATGTGGAAAAAGATACACAGTCGGTCACAATCCCATCAATTGGTGATATGCGAAAAAATGCAACTGGGTGTTGTTGAATGAGGGTGAGTATGAGACTGCAATTACATGATAGTTTACTGTTCACTAGGGATATGACCAACAGAAAAGAAGAAAAGTTACATTGAAGCTGCTTTGTCATTGTGATATGAATCGATGAATTCTTGAATTGGTTCTGATCAGTGTAAACGTGTTTTATAGGCGATCATAATGAGAAGTCGTTGGTTCGAAGTTGTAACTTTTTCCATGACCAAGCAATTAGAAATAGAAAAAAATGAGCCATCAATATATGCAGAATTAACTAATAGATCTTGAGAGAAATGATCAATAGGATTTTCTTCGTTAAATGATGAAGGCTAAAGCTATTTTTTTTTATCAGTGGATGTTGCTATTCTTGGTTAGCGATGAATTCTCTGTAAGTCTCTTGTACGATTGATGTTGGTAATGACCTAATCGATGAAGCGTTGAATTGAACAGAAACGAAATCATTCAATCGATTATCAATCAAGTCCAAATCAAGAACTATATCTCGATTCAAACAGATATCTTGATGACTAGAATCAATTAGAATGGAAGGAGAATTTTTATATGTCCACTCTAGCTATATGAGAATCAGTCTCAATACGAACTGATGACACTACCTTCTGTATCGTACCGAGGACTGATACGGTTTGAAATGATAAAACACGCTATATGACTAAACTATGAGAAATGAATAACTTGACATTCTGTTCCAGGTGATAAAATGTCAACATCAATAAAGAAAAACACTATCTTGCCATTTCATCTCTTTTTCAAGTAAGCAAAAGCATTGTCCTAGTCGAAGAAGGGAGTCATATTCTTGATAAGCTATTTGTGTCTCTTTCAATTCTAGCATAATGTTTCGGTTGTCAATGCAAGCCACGAACAATTACATAGTTAATGCTTGTTTGTCGATCGATATTGTTGCGAAAGATTTGTCTGATGTTTAAATTGCCGATAGTATATTGAGCAGTAACTTGGATACTTACATACTTGGATCGACAAAAACTCTGACAGCTGTCAGTGTGCTCCAATAGGAAGTCAGTTAGTGTCTATTCGAAGTATCTCAGATGCTTCTACCTATGTGGTAGTGACTTTTACCATAATTCAATAATAATAAAAACTAATGATTAAAACAGAAGAAACATAGATAGAAGAATATACATAAGAAGGTAGAGATTAAAATTGACTCAAGTTAAAGTGTGGATGATGGTGCTTGGACAAGTAGTAGTAATCACATGATCAGGAAAAAAACAATTATTATCGAATTTCTGTTTTTAAATCTTCTCATTTGACTTGCATACTCTGTTAGTCTAATCGCCATCCTTTGATATTTATATATTCAAAACTAAGCTAACGGATTTTTACGTCCTATCAATATTAATTATGAGGTAAAAAATCGAAATTTAACCATTATTATTATTATTATTTCCAATACTTTCTAAAGTCAAATGAATTGTAAAATTCAAATGTAATCGAAAAATTTTCTTCAATTTTTTGAAAAATTGATATAAACTATGATTGGATTATTTTATTATAACGAATTGTTCGGTCACCATAAATGGCGCATCGTGTTCAAGTGTTTACTCCTCGCTTCATGGTCATTCATACATTTGACCGTTTACATTTACATCCTTTCTCAATAGGATTTGAACAAATCTTCCATCGATTTTTATTTAGATTTAAAATTGAAAACAACATAGAAATAGATCTGATCCTATTCTGTACTATAATTCGTTTGACATTTGTACAACACTGAAAATAGAACTTTTCCTTCTTCTTAAATATAATCAACGAATGATCGAATCATTCTATCTATGTATTTTTTGTTATTTATAGCTATGAAGAATATGATACAACACAAAGAAAAAGAATTATTGTATTCGGTAAACAGAGAAATATACGTAAAGGAAGTAATGACGATGAAGCACAAATAATTATAAAGGATATCTTGACATGAATCAATAAAGGTGACAGATAGAATAACACGTATTATTTCCTATTCCCTTTTTTTTATAATTAGCTTCAAATGACTGATGTCATGTCAACAGTGGATAGTAATGCATGTAGAGTGTCATTAGACATTTCTTTTTATTTAATTTTTTTCTGATGAAACCTGGATGCATGGTATCGATACTGACGAAGAAGTATCAAAATTGTATTCAATTAATCATAAAGACACACACACACATGATAGGATAATTTCTATAGTATTTCTTTTCTTTTTATTAACACCAATGATGTGAATAAATTTATCTATTTAGAATTATTATTAGTAATACTAGATTTAGCAATCGATCGTGTATTCAATTATTCAATTGTCCATCTTCATTTATAGAGTAACAAAAGAATATTTAATATAGTTGACCATTCTAGTTGAAAGAATATTTGCTTTTTTTTTCGACTGATCGTATATAAGATCCATTTGAGGTAAGATATTTTTAATCGATATATTCTATTAAATAGTATTATAATAGACAAGTAAGAAACCATTTTGTTATTGTCACCTTCTTTTGTGCTCATGTTCAATTGATGAGCGAGAAAATTTTATATGTATTTTATCTCCCATTTCGAGGTATATTTAATTATGTAGCACGTTAACATGTGCACTAATACTGGTTAGAGTTAATAAGTAGCTAGGGTTCAATTTATTCGATCATTGCATAAACAGAAAAAGGTCAATGATAACTCGTCTTCTATGTATTGCATACATTATCTTGTCTTCTTGTTTTTGATAACATGAGACTTGAACTGAAGAAAAAGTACGTTACTGACAAAAGATCATGCAGAACACAGATAATCCACATGATGTGATCAATGACTATCAGGTAAAACTAATGTTTTTTTTCTATATTTTATGGTATGTAAACGGATAGAATTTCTTCCATAATTATCATATATTATCATCAGATAATATCGCGTGATAAAGTGAATCTCATCTCGGAAAGGTAAGATGATTTTAGCAGAAACATTTTGCTTTAGCATACTATGTGTAATGTCTAAACTGTCTAGATAACAAGTTACAATCTGCTAATAATGTAAGACAACATTATGTGCGGAGGAGGATCTACACGTTTCCATATTCCTAACAAAAAAAGCGTTTTTCTCTCTATCGTGCTCTTTGGGATTCTTTTTTTTTTATCGTCGACAGTCTTGATTGTTGTGTATCGTTATATGTCTATGTAATAAGCATTGTGTTGCTTTGATACTAACGAAGACGTTAGTGCGCACAGCTTGCTCCTCTTCTTCTTCGTCTTCTTCTTTTTTTCTACGTCTCTTACTTTTTTCCCACAAAAAAGAAGAAAAAAAAGAAGCGAAGAAGAAACAGTGCGACATACAACGGTTCGACGACAACAACAAAATAAGACGACAAGGCAGTAGAGTCGTAAGGATATAAGACGCGCTAAGATTGTTGACAACAACATTCTACGAACGTTTCAAAATCTCTATAAGGAAATAGTATACATTTGACTTGATAGATATTCGCCATTTTCATACGATCGCTATCAACAATGCTAAAATTTTAATCCGAGCGGTGGGTATAAGTGAACCTCAGGTACATGACGAGTGTTTTTCCTGCGACATGAAAGCTTATTTTCTTTCATCTTGTTATTTGATTTCTCTGCATGCTTGTCAGGGATATTTCATTGGAAAGAATAAGAAATTCTTATCTTGAATTGATGTAATCCTACTTTCAATGAGAGACGAAAATAAGGTTTTCTTTTTCGATAACTACTCGTATGTCCAATTATATATCTGACTGTGTTGTGTTTTCTTAACTAAGCACTTTTATGCCATTAGCCAGTCGATAGGAATGATATATATATATATAATCTGTTTAGTTGTTCTCTTCTTGTGTGTAGATACATACTTAGATGATTGTCTAGTTATTACACGGTACAAAAATATTTTCGACTACTATATAAAAAAATTATCATGCTTAGATTATGTCAATGAACATATAGATTTCCTTTAAATGCCAGCTTCACTTTTTCTTTTCACGATTCTTTCATGTGAAGTTAAATACTATAACATGAGACAAAGAAGCTTATTGCTTAATAATTATGATGAGAATTTATGAGTAGGCGAAAGGATATCCGAATGGCTGAGTGTAACGTTTTTCTCCCTCGAGAACTCTTGCAATTTTAACATCACTTGATTGCTTCATCGCAAGCGATTTACGTTTGTTATTCTTTCTGCTTTTTTTTCTGTTGGTGCTTCTGAAATCTATTTTAAGTTAGTTATGTTTTTAGTCTTTCGCTAAAAGATTCCTACGTGCACAAGTGATAAACTATAATAAGACAAAAGTACTTTGCTTTTCTTATGTGAATGACATTGGTTTATGATTATTGACTTCGTTCTATTAGTAAAAAGAAAGATAACAGGAAATGAATAGAAAGATTCTATTAAACGATACTACTACTCATCTATTCTTCCGATCATAATAATTCTATCTATTGAGGTTTCAATACAAAAGCACTTCAAAAAATGCAAAAATAAAAAGATTATTTCATCTTCTACTTTATAGATATTAATAGTGAAACGAAAAAGAAACGATAACATACAATAATTGTTGGCATATTTAAATGTTTAGAATTTCAGTCATATGATAGACACGATGATCACCATCATTCAAGGATGGAATGGCATTATAAATAAATCGGATTAAAAGCAATGGCCATGAATGTCATCACAAAAAAAAGTCCAACAACAACAACTGCTACTACTTCGCGCACATCTTATCGTCCTATGATGACATCTAATATCACGAGTAATACTAATACTAACGTTAATACTAATATAAAACGGCGTGAAAGTTCAATCGGTGAAGATTCAGTGAGTGTAAAAATCACACATGATTGTTTACTTTTTGTTTTTCAGCTATAAATCTAATAAGACCTAAGTCAAAAAGAAAAGCAAGAGTCAAAGGTTAATATCTATCATGTGCATCTATCTCATTCTCTTCGAACAACATAAAAATTTTTCATTGTCTCCTTTCGTTAGACAGACAAATAAAACGAATGAATCACATCCTATAGTATAGTAAACTATAGGAATACTTGGATTCTCTACTCGTTTGTTTTTCTTATCTTGTTTACTAAGTTATTTATTCCGATTGAATGAGCATTACTATTCTATATGAATGACACAAGTTTTCTACTTTACTCATTTGTATAGAAATATTCTAACATGTTTCAATCATATATATACATAGTCACATATCATTTGAAGTGTTCTTATTTCTTTTCGTTTTGGTCTACGATGATAACTCTAAATCAATCAGCAATTGATGTACTTGTTATCATAGCTGTCACCTAGCAGAATATGATTAGTTTTGATTAAGAATATACTGTATGTTTTTGTGTGGGCGTTCATCGCCTGTGTAGAAGATTAGTAGATTTTCTTTTCTATTATGTTGCTTTTGAAAGAAGCATTAATACACATATACATATATACATATAGACTTTATGACGTCATGTTTCTTGCTTTTTTCTTTACTGTTGATAATGAGAGGATAGAAAACGATTGTGCATGTGTCCATCCTGAGGCATTAACAATACTGATAACAACAATAAATGTCACATTAAACCGTCTAAGGTATCATATGAAGAAAAGAAAAATCGTTTTTTAGCTTTTCTTCATTCTAAATAATCGAGAAACTTCACAGCTGTCGACTCGATTAGAATCTCAATGACTATTGATACTACGATTTCAACTATGCATAAATGATATGATATGATATTGAAATGATATGACGAGGAAGGAAGAAGAGAAAAACAACATATTATTCAGTAATTCATTATTCTCAATCGAAACATAAGGAAATAAAATGAAATATTGAGTAATGCTTTCCATGTATCTATGCAATAAATGTGAAAAAAGAAAATAGAAGAATTTCTAAATCAAACTGTATTGCTACAGAATTATGAAACCAAAAGATTTGTTTGATCTTCTCTTATTTACGTATGTTATCATGATGAAATAATTTTCTTTATGAAACATTCAAAGAAAATTTAAGCAAAAGAAACGGATCGAATGATCGGAAATGACTTGTCAAGATTCTATCAATAGTTTCTTTTTAAACTCACAAAACTCATAACTTCGATTATGAGAAGAAGAAGAAGAAAAGAAAACTAAAATTTTTTACGAAACATTTGATTAATCGATTTTGTGACATTCTTGGATAAATAGAAAAGAAAACAGCAATACAATGATTAATAGACTCATAAAATATTTCCTCATCTATATAACACTTGAAAAATGTTTTATCCTTCTATATCTATTGGCTCAAGTAAAAAACACTACTGTAAATATATGAGTTGTATCCATATATGATCATAAATCATTAACATACACATATATCATCGACAATTTTAGATGGAAAAATATTTTGAAATTATTCTTCACAATAATATCTAACACTGATAATTGTTAGATAAATAATGATTACATCTCACACATCTTTCGAGAGATAATACATTTTCTTTCTTTGTTGGTATCATGAATCCGTTGTACTTTCATGACAAGGTTCTTTATTAATAAAACTAGCGCCTAAAGATAAAGCTCTAATTTGTTTAGTTCACGAGAGAAAATATACATTCCGTATGTCTGCCTGGAAGTTCATCATTACATATTGTCTATCCTTCAATGCAAGGTCTAAATATTTCATATATATATATATATCTATGAATATTATATATACATTTGTATTGTGATCGGTAATGACAACAATATGAATGGCTGAAGAGAATAATCTATTTCTATATAACTCATAATTTATATAGACACCACAAAAAGAATAATAACATACACCCACGCATGATGGACCAGATGTGGTCTTTTGATTTAGTCTATTGAATAGGATGGTGTAGGTTTTTCTTCTTTTAATAAAAAAAATAAGCTATTGATGCGTAGGTTTGTCACCAGTTGTTGGACTTTACATGTGTATATATTGTCATATGATGTCACTTATGCAAAAACTTATTCTTTTTAATAAAGATTTTCGTCCGTATGTATTTTCTTTCGTTTCTTATTTGTTGCTATTGTTGAGTATTCTCTTTTTCTTGCTATGATATGAATTTCTATATTTTTCTTGTTCTGCTTCGCGTTGTCGTTTTGCGTCATTCGTTCAATAATATGTAATGATTTCTTATTGACGTCACTAGTACAAGACTAACTAACGGAAGCCAAGAGAGACCTTGTTCGCTCGCCGTAGCGTATGTGCGAATGTAAGCAAAATGCGATGATTTCTTTCTATTGATGCGCTTATATGTGACGTCGATTGTCCGTCATACGGTCGATGATGACGTCGTCATCTTCATCAAGCGAAGAGAATCAGCATACAAAAGAGAAGATGTATACATGCGTATTTAGGCTATGTTCGAGTGTTGAAGCAAGATATTGTTTCCTTAGCTAATAATCGTCACTGAGGGAAGAAAGAAGAACAGAACTATGACGTCAAATTGATGTATTCGTTGTGCCATCTCATAAAATCGTATCTTCATTTCATACAAAGTGCGTCCACACAACAGACATACATATTTCCATCTTGTGGATCTCTATTTACGATTGTCTATATGTTTCAGTTAGATTTATTTGATCCATTCATTATTTACTTTCTATTGATTAGGGTGTTCAAACAGATCAAGATAGTACAGGAAGAATTTATCGTCCATCAATAAGTAGTTCAACAAATATTGTCGCTCCTACATCATCGTCATTATCAGCATCATCACCATTTATTTCAAAATCTATTAACACAACGACGGCGCCTAATCCACGTACAGGAACTAGTTCTACTACGATGGTCACATCATCGGCACTTATTCCTCCTACAATCGATGCTAAACTGTCAACATCATCATCGCCATCATCAACAACGACATCTACATCTCGTAAAGACTCGAATCTATCAAGTTCAGGTGCCTTTTCTGAGCCGTCACGATCATTTGGTCAAGAAGAAACATCTTCCGATTCATTGTTTAGTCATACATCACCACCATCGTCATCACATTATGTTATTAAATGTAATGTCAATCCGAAATCATCAATATCGGCATCACCACAACCATTGACACCACGTGTTAAAGTAACTGTTCAACAACCATCTATAACGGCTCTACCATCACGTTCTGACAAATCGTCAGATAATATTTCACCATCACTATCATATTTAAAAACACCATCATCGAATACGTTACCTATAATGACAACAAGTACAGCATCGAGTGCGCCAGAATTTTCTCTAAGTGGTCCATCGAGTATAGAAGATTCTGATGATTTAACATCATACGATCAATATTTATCTCCACATGGTAGACAATCAAATCCGTCGCCTGAACTTCGTAAAAAAACATTTGACGATTGGACGAAATTAGAACAAAGATATTTACCGCGTAGTAAGAGTGAAATCAATACAGTACCTACAAATGAAGCTCAACAACAAACAAATATCAGTCAAATAAAACCGGTTAGTATAAACTAAAACAATTAATATCATGAATTAAAATTTTCGTCTACGATTTTTCAATATCAACGTATCAAATATGACATCAACTATTTAGTTAATTCTCAGATTGTTGTTCTATTTCGAGTCAATCTATTCGACGGAAAAATACGAAGAAATATGATAATGATTGTAAATAGACTATTATGATGTTCATCTAGTTGAACATTTGGGACGAGCTTTATCATACACGTTTCTCTTATTTTTTCATATTTACAAAATATATCAATTGATTGTTTATGTCAACTTCCTTAGGGACCTCTGTCTTCTTTTTTCTCGTATTCACATTCTTTTCCTCATACTTATTCTTCACCGAACTTTTATCTAATAGTGAGCACACTACACCCAAAACTTTTAATTCTCTTCACGGAAAGAATGCGAAAGAGACATGAAGAGTGTTGTGTGTGTCGTTTTGTAGTTCTCTTTATTATTCTTCTTTTTTTTTGACATGCGAATGCCGACGTACCCTCAGACTTCTGTATAAAAGTACTACTTCTGTTCTTTTCCTTGGCATTTTCATCGTCTTTGTCGTCGTCACTATTCCCGTCGCCATTTCATATTCACACGCAGCTACACACACATCATACAAATGATCAGTTGTTGAAAGTTGACTTATAGACAATTGTAGTCGCAGGTCGATGTTTTTTTCTTTCTCCCTGTATTTATATGTTTATGCTTTCCATCTCATACTGTGTGCTGGAAACACACTTAAATTTTCAAATGTCCTATTTTCTTCATTTCTATCGTACACGTTCAGCGACAACGATCAATCAACTTAAACCATTACAACGTATACGTTCCCATAGTCCTGATGATGTTTTATTAAGACAAAAGGTAAAACGATTCGTTCTAGTGTCATGCTGACAAACCTATAATGGACGTTCGAAGTTTTTAGTTACAGTGTCTCATATATTATCTTTTTCAGTTTTCTTTTTCTTCTTATTCTTGCAATACAATCTAGTTGAAAAATCTATAAGGATAATGCAACAGATGATAATAAGGTTTCTCATTTGTTAAGAATCTTCTATTTTTTTTGTTTTATTTCCAAGACACTAATATCTATGGACTCTTATCATAAATAATGATGCCTATCACAAACGAAAGACAAAAAAAAAATCTTTTTCATGTCTTACATATAATCTGAAGTGTATGCCGATATTTCCGCTTGCAAGAAAAAATGAGAAAACATGAATAACTGCTTTTCTAAGCAAGAGCTCGTCTGTTTCGAATATATAGTTACAAAAATCATAGATTTTTGCTTATAATAATCTGCTTATGTATTTATATGTATATACATTTGGTTTTTCTTTCTAGGAAACAGCATCATATGCTAGCGAAGACGACGATTCAAATAGTCGTGTATCAGCATCAAGTAATTCATCGGAGATGAGTAAAAAGAAGAAATCTAAAGCAGCAACAATGTATGTTCATGAAAAAAAATCATCAAATTGTTGAGTTTTCATCTAGTTGTATTGTTTTTTTTTTCTAGAGCAAAAGATTTTAAATCTCGTGCAGCAAATTTAATACGACGTCGTACAACAGAAGCAACACTATCTGAAAAAAGTCTTATACCATCACGAGAAGATGTTCAATCATGGGAACAATCATTTGATGCTCTTCTAAGACATCGATGTAAGATATTTAAGAATGAAAAACAAATATCTCATTTAATTTATTTACAAAAACATCTAGATGGACAAGCCTTATTTCGTGCTTTCTTACGTACTGAATTCAGTGAAGAAAATTTAGAATTTTGGCTTGCATGTGATGATTTTCGTACATGCAAAGAACCGAAACGATCAGCCAAAGCGAAGAAAATTTATATGGATTTTATTGCTATTGGTGCACCAAAGCAGGTAAATTCGATTTATTTTTACATAGAAAAACAAAAACCAATAATAATCATAATAAATTCATCATGCATAGGTGAATCTTGATACGGAAACACGTATGTCAACTATAGCCAATATTGATAATCCACCATTGGATACATTTGATCGAGCTCAAAGACGTATTCAAGGTCTAATGGAAAAAGATTCATATCAACGTTTTCTTAAATCAGAATTATACATTAATCTTCTACGTCGTACGTCATATCCTGTTCAACGACGAACAACAACAGAATTATCATCAAAATCATCTTGACGAAAATTCTATACATATATATATATATATATATAAATCACCTGCGAGTTCAGGACATATTTCTTCCATCATTATTTATCGTATGACACTGGTTGTCAGCATTTCAACATTATAATAGACAATGTTTGACTGTGGATTTATTTAGAACTATATGTGTGTTTCTTACTCTCAGAAAAAAAAAACGAAAACAAAATATGCCTCGATGATTTTCTCATTGTGGAAAAAATTATTCTTTTTAAATTTGTGTTTGTATTTGCGTGCGTGTGCCTTTGAAAACAAAACACAGAGACAAATGACAGAAAAGAAAAATATACGATTAATTGATTTAGTAAATAAGTATTATAAAGAATGACTTATTTGAGATTTATATATGAAAACAGAAGAGAGATAGAGAATGAATACTTGTTAAATCAATAAATGAAATGATGAGTGAATAAGACGCGGGAAAAGACTTGAAGGGTATTTTATAAGTAATAAAAAATCGATCTTATGACTTGTTTTATTAAATTTTCTGAATAATGATTTGAACAAGTAGAAACAAGAAGGTCTGCTTATTTTTAATATTCCTATCTGTTTATAATCAAAAGTAATCAGTCGATAAGTCGTCCATTGGAGCAAGTGTGAACTCGTAAGAAGACAAAACGAAAAAGAATATGAGAGAAAACTATTGATAATAAACACAAAATCTTAGTTTGAATTATGGTTCATGTTATTAGAAATACTTAACTCTGCTTTTAATCAAGCAGAATTCTGATAAAATAAAAATGTTCGGAATATTAGGCTAGTATAATTTTTAATCATTATCAATCGATTGAAATTTTCTTTACGGGTTCTTAAAATTGAGAGAATTTATTTTTAGAACGTAGATAATTGAATTACAAAATAGATACGAACTCGATAAAGAACAAAAAAAGCAAATTAATCTAGCATATATATATATATATATGAGTTAATATTTGATACTAGAGTAGCATAATTACATATTGATCTTTATCCTGCAGATTTTTTATTTAAATAAGTTTTAATTATTTTTCTCTATTTCTTTTTGTACAAGAGTAACTAACAATGGTTAAATTGTTCTTGAATACACAGAACACAATGAGTTTATTAATTTTTAAAAGTGGCATGACATCCTAATGATGCTATTTCTATTGAGATAATGACTACTTCTCACAGAATGAAAAAAAAACTAAGTGATAACAAATTTTGATGGTTTAAATATTTGCTTTTTTAATTTAAGAAATGAATAAATATATATATGTTGAAATAAAATAAAAAGCTACTACAGCCATGCACTCATTTTATCTCATGATTGACTTGCTTTCTTCTGTTTTGCACACAATAGAACGAACTTTTTAATTTGATATTTTTCTACTTGAAATGGGAATATCATACATTTTTTTAAGTACATTTATCAATGTACTTTCTTCTAGAAGTCAACGTAGAATTTTATTCATGAATTTATTAAAATATAAGTAGTAACATTACATGACTTGATTCAAATATTCTAAAGATTTTCGAATGCAGTTTCTTTTCTCGCATAAACGACGAACGATAGTCATCATTAGTCGTTCACCGTAATGAGGTTTTAGTTTCTTTCTATGATTTCACCCGAACAAATCATACTTATCATTTGCTAGAAATATGACTTTGTGCATCGGAAGTATGTTTTTGTGATCTATGCAATAGATTTTAAAATAAAAGTTGCTTAATTACACCATGCATCCATTGAGACGTGATGCTATTGAATAGAACACTTAAGTATGTCTAACAATTGATCAATAACTATGAATGTAATTAACATGTATAATTGTCAGTTCGAAAACTTAACTTCCAAATAGTTCTCTTACACAAATGTATGAGTAGAATTCTAATTCTAATCAATCTATATACTTATACTATCCTATATAGATTAACTATATTATCTCGATCTGAGACAAAAAAAGGGTCTATCGGTAGAGTTCGCTGTTTGCTAAGGCTACATTGAATTGGTTCATATAAAGCACCATTTAAAATGAATATGTCAATCCAGACATTTTGGTTGTTTTTAGTGCATATTCCCATTATTAAAACTAAAGCTACGTCTTCCACTAATAGATACTTGTTCGAAACGGATATTCATATGTTTAATCAATCAATAAAATTGATTTTAATTCGAATAGTCCAGTAAAACAAAAAAAGACATACTATCACGATCTAATATTCGCAATGAATTTCAATGAATCATATAATGCGTCTGATACTATCTTAACTCCGACAACACCATCAACATTAGAAGTCATATCAAATGAAATTGTTGATTATTTCGAAACACATCGTGAACAAATTCCATTACTTGTTATTGTTTATTTATTAACAATGATATGGATACTTTATCTTATATTGTATCATTCACGTGTACAAGGTATTATACTATCCTATATATTACGACGATTCTTTTTCAAAGATTTAACACAAGTTAAATTTGATTCATTTTCAATATCATTTATATCTGGTGCAATTATGTTTAGAAATTTACATTATACAACAGGAAGTTATTTTGTTTTTGTTAAAGATGGTTGTTTAGTTTTTCGTTATTGGTCAAAAACAAAAACAAAACCAATTATACGTTTAAAAATCAAATTATATCATCTTGATATACAATTTTTTAGTCCAATACGTTCTAGTACACTATCGGATAGTACAAATTTAACAGATGATTTACAAAGAGGATCAATAAATGGGTAAATAATTGATTTGATAATTAGTATTTATTTCTTTCATTCTATATATTGAAGAATTTCAAATAAAGGTGATGATACACAAAGTGAAAATACAGTTAAAAGTAATGAAGAAGGTTTATTTGTGAAACGTCTTCGAAATCTTTTTCCAGCCATCGAAATTAAAGTCGAACATGTTCGTTTAGT
The DNA here is from genome assembly GCA_900239685.1 of Rotaria macrura. NCBI lineage: Eukaryota > Metazoa > Rotifera > Eurotatoria > Philodinida > Philodinidae > Rotaria > Rotaria macrura. The sequence continues at coordinate 17,488 of OENT01000958.1, forward strand.
TTTGTTTTTCTATTTCGTGCATATCTATGCATGCATCGTTTTATTTCTTTTTTTTTCAATAGGCTCGAATATCAGCTGGACATGATACATTGCCATACGGTTTACTAGTTCGTTTTAGTACTATGACAAGTACATTTACAAGTATATCACCATCAAGAAATGCATCCAACATTGATATAATGACACTTATGTATAATTTAAAATATCGAAATCTTCGCATTCAACTTTATCCAATACGAGTTTATAAGGGTGAATCACGAGAAATGTAAGATTTACAAAAGATTTATTCAATCCGTTTTTTAGTTGAACAATCGTAGAATCGAAATTTCAACTCACACCACTACCGTGGTATCTTTTAATCGCATACTTAGTTTATTATTTTATGTTCATCATTATATTAAACATCATTAGAATTATTCTAATTCTAGGTGAACAAAATCTATTGAAAAACGTATTCTGAAATTTCGTCCATGTTCGTTGTATTCTAGGAGCGTATTTCATATGATCATAATATTTCTAGAAAGCAAATGATCTTTCTATAAGTACTTGTTTCATTGCATACCATCACTGACTTATCCTATTCAGTTATCAAAAGTTTCATTTGTCGATATTAAAAATCATTTATATTATAATAATGACTTAAAGTGATCACGAGAAAAACTGCGACTCAAATAACAAGTTGAAGTAGATTACTCATCACTTTTATAATGATTAGTATCACACCTTGTCAACCTTGAAGGATGAAGACGTGTAATTGTAAACGTTCTATGATTCAAATCTGGGTAGAATTAATATGAATCATAAAGAAATTTATTTTAATCAACAGATAGATTCATTGATAAGAGCTAATTTTGAAATGATTTAATTTAATAATGATTGAAAATTTCGTTGCATCACAAAAGGAATAAAACGTTTCTAGTATTTGACACAAGAAGATGTCAATGTATTGAATAGTTATTATTATCTTGCACTATCTATTATTTCGAAGTATGATGATGAATAATGTTTCGCAAGGATTTGACCTGAATTGAAGTCGAATGAAACTCTCTGTGATATTCACACATTCAACGGGTTGTTAATATAAATCATAACACGTATTTCGAAAAATTGTTTTCGTATAGGCTCGTGTCATAAAAAATAAAGTTAAACAATAAATATTGAGTTTTACAAAGATTTTAAGATCAAACTAGTCTCATATGAACTTAGTAGTTTATAATTTCTTTTTTTTCCTTTACTAGTCCACCACCTATACCAACATCAAAACCAGCAGATAGTGGTATATTTCAAGTATTTGAATGTCTTGATGGTGAACTTGAGTATGAACAAGACGTACCCGGTAAAGTGATTGAACAGCCAGATAATAGCGGACCAATACCTGATTTAGTATGGGAATTTCGAATTAAATGTCATAAAGAAGCTAAAGTTGCATATGGACCGTGGGCTGATAGACAAAGGTAAATCAATTAAAACATATACATAGTTATTTCGAATCATGAATATGAATTTCTAGAGAAGCATTATGGCAATATTTTTTTCCAACACTATTAGAAGATTGTCCGGTAACACCTGAACCATCCGTTGGACAAACACGAATATTCAAAACTGTACGTTTTAAATTATGGCTTTCATGTCCAACTTTAATCGATCTTTATTTTATGTCGAAAATGGTTTGTTTGTTATTTTTCAAAAGAACAGATTTTATTTTGCGATCTTTTTTACTTCTAGAAACTTTATCAAATACATGCTGAATTACCTATACCAGGTTCATATATTGATACTTCATTTCCATTTTCAACGAATCCCGATGGTTTCGATACATACATATCTATGAATATAAAACAATCGATTGTTCGTACAAATCTTTCATTTACGCAATTATTCAAAGCTGATGAATTAGATGTAAGATATTATTGATAGAATTTCAAATTTTAATAATTATAAAGCAATCGGATAGGTTTTTTTTTATGCGCAATTTCGAAAGAGATGCATACTGAAGTAGAAGACATTTGATCATGATTGAAACGAAATTTTCTTTTTATTTCAATTAAATTTTAAATAACTACAATGATAGTACATGTAGATAACAGTCAATTCGATTGGGTGAAAGATCTCCTCGAAATAGAAATAAACTTGTAATCGAAACATTTGATAAAAATTTTTTCACATCCATAAAACAAACAGATTTTTATCAAGTTACATTTGTGGAAAATTTGAACTTGTTGCATATGCAAATATTGACAAAACCTCTCACTTAGAATCATTGTACAACGAATTCATAGCATTTCTTTTCGAGATACACTGAGATGAAACGAAAAGCTCATGGATGATATAGTCTCATTATATGATGCTTGACAAAATGAGTGTTCGTTTCATCGTCCAAAATAGTTTTGTTATTTTGTATTTGTCAATTCACTGGACGCAAGTTCTGAATTTGTCAGAATTGTAAAATATTCTTGATCTAGAATATCATCCATCGTGGTTACTCACGAATATTCGATCCGATTCGATCTGATATATTTTTAGATACTTGAGTCTGTATTACCAAAGTAATTCTAAGCTTGTTTAGACATACATAAGAATGCCGTTTGATTATAAACTTCAGAATTGTGACAATTAAAACATGAAATCATTCCGTTTCTATAATTATCTATTTCTACCTGTTAGAATTTATAAAAAAAAAAAAAAAGTTCCAATTAAACCTATATCAATGTTGTAAGTAGATTGTAAAAAGGTTCGTAGTTCTTGACTAAATTATGATCATTTTAATAAATATTCAACCAGTGAGCATGATATACGATTTTGAATAGAACTCATGACTCAGTCGAAAGTTTTTCGTAATATATTTTGATATTTCAATAAGAAATTAAATTGAAATTTGAACCTGCAATTCATTAGAACCATCGTAGAGACGTTATAGAACATGAAAGATTTGAAATTTTCGCTACATTCTTCGATATATTCTGATGAAGTTGATATAATTTTCGATTATATTTGATATCAATTAGATGCTTAGCATCGTTTCATACAATAATGTATCATGTAAGTGCGAATGAATTTTCTAACATGATTCGAACATTTTGCTACATCGATATTCCTCTTCGATAAACTAAATATTAAGTTTAAAAAAATAATTCTTTCTTTTTTCTATTTAAGCTTAATGTTCATATACATTATCCTCGTTTTTGGAATGCCATTCAAATATGGTATATTGATATAATTACAAGAAAACCTCAAATTTATTTTGTATTTGAACTGAAATGTTTTTTTCAATGTAAATTAAATGAATAGTTTTGTTCTTTTCTTTTCAAAATCTATTCTAATATGTCGTATCATTATAAAAATTAGATTTGCTCAATGATTGGTCATCATCGGTACCACCAGATATATATTCCTTTGCACCATATATATATGATATAAAATTAAAAGGTGATCATTTAGAAGTATTAATTCCTTGTAATCAAGGAAATTGGATTGATTGTACGAATGGACTCAATCGACCAAAACACGAACCACAACAACCAGCAGAAAATAGTAAATTTCTTTTATTTTCGTAGAATAAAATCATTTTCGTCTTGTTCTCTCTTTTTTTTTCTTTATCTTTTTCAAGATTACATCTCTGTGTGCACTAAAACATTTTCATTAACATATCCATTACCATTTTTGGAATTTTGTCCAAAAGTTACACCGATGGATATAACAATTGATGTTTGTATTTATTTAATAACAATAGAAAACTCACGAAAATGATTTTCTCTTGTATTTTATTTTCTATTTAGGTTGAAGATGTTATTGCTCGTCTTGTCATACCGGAAAGTAATCGCCTGTATTATATATTAGAAGGAATCGATTCTCATAAAAGATTTTATACACCGAGTGGAGTTAAATCTCAATTGAATCTATCAGATGAATTTGAAAAACGGTAAGTATAAAATGGTTCGAAAAATACAAAGAGAGAAAATTTCACAGACTGTTATTCATGTTCGAGATGATCTCGTAATCTAAGTGATTCTTTGGAAAACTTGATTATTATCGATAGAGAACAAGATATGAAGGATTCTTTATTTCTAGGAAAGTATGTTGACTCTATGAATGCATTCACAAGCTCATTTGATTATTTAGCTATACTCTATGAAGTACTTTCCCGAGGGAAATTTAACACAGTAGAACAGGGAATTTTTCTAATGAAATTGTCATCGCTATTGAGATTTGACTAAGTTATGCAACTTATTTTCAGAAGTCACATCTTCGGGTCGTGGTGCCTTTCATAATTTGTATACTTTTTTCGATGAGAAAAGTATTAGAATTATGTGATGTTTTAGTTTATGGATATTATTGACTTTGGAATCAGTTTAAAAACGAATGTCATGATAATAACAATAAATCGTAATATGACATGTTTTGCTTGTTAAAAGAGGGGAGATACAAAAATGTTTTTCTTTACAATTACATCGACGACGAAATCGATTGAAATTGTGAGAAAAATTCGATCATATTTTAAGTGAATTTGCTTCTCTTATAAGTTTTTGGCACTACAACTACATAAATATTCTCTCTTGAGGTAGAGTTATTTATCAGCTTATTCGCTTACAGATTTGGCTAATTTTAGAAGCACAAAAATGTGAATAGAACACCCTCAAGCATTACATGCGAGTGTTCATGTATATTTGTATAACTCTTCTTGTTTATTAATGTTCAAACCCACTTGTAATACAAGAATTCATGTTAAACTATTTTGTTTTTATAAAGAAATATGATTTTCATGGAATATATATATATATATATATATTTTTTATTGTCAAGTGATGGCTGTTTTGATTGTGGTGAAGTTCCTTGTATAAAAATATTTATTCAAATTTTTCTTCATCCTTCACCACCGATCGATACGAACAGATCCGGTAAAAAAAACGCATGAACAAGAATAAAATGAAAACTTGAATCATTGAAATCGAAATTTTTCTCCCCTAAAAAAGATCTTCTATATGTTCAACATGTTAAATCTATGGGCAATCGTCAAACGTTTCATCCAAGTAAATTAGACTATGATATATTCAATATTGAAGTTGATATTGGTCCCGTGAATCTATTTTTACATGGTTTATTTCTAAAAAAACTTTGGTGGGTAAAAGTAAGTTGTCATTAATTCACATAAATATTAGTTTTAAATTAAAAAAATGATTCCATAGGAGAATATATTTGGTTGGGATCAAATGTATCATGATATTCGTGAACCAGAATTAATACGTGATAAGAAAGTAATTGTACATGATGATCCATTAGTCGATATTATTGATGAAACACATCCATTCGATCCAAGATATTTTCGACCATTGATGGCTACATTACGTGTTGCACTGCATAATTTGACAGTTCAACTTGTCCATGTAAATTTAATTTAAATATTTTTTTTTAATCTTTGTTTAACAAATGAAAATCTATATTCATAGCATACGGATAATGAGCCGTGTCCAATCGCATTCTGTGAACGACTTTGTTTTGAAATGACAACTGATCTTGACGAAACAAAATTACAATTACTTTTACTACCAATCAATGTCTATGTTGAAGATAGTATAGTTGTAAGTAAATGAATAATTGATGACACCATAGAATATAGCAGATTAGAGAGAATAATAAATCTAAATTTTTGATATTAATCATATAAAACTTACGAATGTAACAGGTATACAATTCAGAATAGGCTATTTGGTGGAACTTACATATATTGTCGATAAAATACTAAGTGTTAAATTTCGTTGGAAGTGTTGACAGTTCAAATCAGAGAATCTTCTCCGTCCTGTTATAGAGCAGAGACTGAAAACGAACCAAAAAAAGTGTGATCTTTGTTATAGACCATAACAAGGCAACTCCCCATGACAGGCTATCACTTTCAAAAATTATTCGAAATTTTCCTATTTTTCACCAAGTCATTGAAGTAAGTGTTTTTAATTCTTGCTAAAGCCGTCCATTTGTTCCTACTCATTGTGTGACGACTAATTTCCCCTACAATATTTTAAGAAAACTTTCTCATTCAGTTCTTCAAACTGACTACAATCATGAAAGCGAAAAGCAATGCATTCTGATGATTAGACTTTGGCATGCTTCATATCATTGTTAAACTAGGAGATTAAATATTGAGTACTTCTATTTTCATAATTCAATTAGATAAATTTATATTCCATTCAAATAATTTTTATATCTGAATATTGGCGATTCGAATTACTCTCAAAACCGTTTGTTTCAATCTATTCTCTGTTGGTCTTTTCTCAACAGCAAGAATATTTGTACATTGAACTGTCTATACGCTTGTAATCATTTACTTTAAGGTGCATATTTGACATTAAATCTGCTTCAATTTTAAATACAATAATTACTTTCTCGTATATGAGAACTACTAAAAAATTGACAGTGAAACTAACCATAGACTAAATTTTGACATTTAATCAGATATCAATAGACAAGTATAACGGATACGAAATTTCAAACGAGAATTTCCATAAGACGAAGATTACGACCTACCTTTTCCCATTCATTTCGAATTATGATTAGTATTTAGGATTCTTTATATGATTGCAATAAAACTGTCGTATAAACAAGAAATCAAGATAGTTAGAAATGAATCGCATGTCAATCAAACATATTTTCTATTGTAATTTGTAACAGTTCATGAAAATTAATTCAAATTATTTGTTTTTATTTGATATAGAGAAATAAAACCGATCAAAATCTATCGACTGGCTGGCTTCAATTAACTGGTTTAGTAATACGTGGTCATGCAATGCTTTCTCACGAAGGTTTACCACCTGAACGTGAAACACTTGAATATGCTTGGCAAATGGAAATTATCCTTGGTAGAATATCAGCTCGTATCACATCAATTCAAGTAATTCAATATCAACATAAGAAACTTTCTTTCTATGTCATGTTTTCAATAGGTTGAAAAATTGATTGGTTTTCTAAAAAATTTCTATCTACAAATAATGGAAGATGAATATACACTTGTACGTTCGCCTGTGATTGATAAAGCAAAATGGATTGAAAAACTTAAATACGACGTACTTCGATTCAGTTTGGATTCGATTGATCTTAATCTCGTTGAAGTTGGCAATGCTCTTAACATACAGGTAGAAAAATAACAAATCGTTGCTAGAATAAAATGTGAAACACAATGATTAGATCAAGCTGTTCTAAGTCTAATACGCCAGTGTAACTATGATGTTCGTGCAGATTTTTTCATATGCCATTACAATCTGAAATGGCAACATACAAAAAAAAAGACCAATAGAAGAAGATAAACGTTTTATATGATTAGTTTTCAATGAGAGTATTAATTTAAAATCTTTAGTTAAGTAATAAAGTTCCATAGAGATGTAACTTACAGATTTCAAGAAACAATCGATTATGAGTTGAAAATATTCATTTCACAAAGTCCGTCGTATTCTACTTTTCTTTCATATAGTAGTACAAAGTTTTCATTTCGTACTCATCTTATGAAGAAAATCTTTCTTTCACCTGTGAGATTGCAACACTAACTCTCTTAGAACAATAGTAATGCTAGTGTTCATACGTTGTCTAGCAATAAGACCTCAATTCAACGTAGGATACTGACTAAATAGGAAGATTGATTGAATGTATTCGTATTCATTTATTCTAATCAGTTCATATTTTCTCTCCTGTTAACTATTACATCGCGTGATAAAACGTACGATATATTTGAACTAGGAAACAACAAAGTTCAACTGTATAATAATCAGAGGAACTTCTTATTTTTACAAAGATATTCGAACTACCCTTGTCTGAAATCTTTCAATCCCTTGTGTTATTATCTAATTCTATTCGATTGCGTTTCATCAGAAACCAAAACCAAGAACAAGACATCTAAACATAACATTATTGATCTCTTTTCTAATTGTTGTTAGGTTGCACCTATTCGTCTATGTATGTGTAACATGCATACGACATCATGCAATGAAAGTTTAACTTTAAAAGTTGGTGCCATACAAATTCGGCAATTACTACGTCTCTATCCAGGCTCATGGTTGGAAGCCGGTTCTATTTACATTCCTGAATTACGTATAAATGCTAAATTTGAATGTCATCCACCGACAGTAGCTAATGTCAGTGAACAATTAGAATTTCTTCGTCGACATGATCAAAATTCACAACGACTTCATTTTCTTTATAATATTAAACCACAACAAACATTGAATATATCATCAACAATAACGAATATAAAACGTCCATCGAATGTTGGTTTATCAACAAATTTAAATATTCAATCATGTGCATGTCTTGGTGGTTCATCGAATTATTATACACTCGTACAAGGTGAACAATTTTTTAAAAGTTCATTCCGTCTTAGTGAACAATCATCATTTGGTCGTTCATTATTTCGACCTGATTTACATGTGATACAATCACATCCAATATTTGAACATAAATATAATTGGCATAATTTTGAACATGAATTTTCGTCGAATGATGAATTAGATGAAGAAGAAATCTTTTATCCGTTCGATTTTTGTGCACAACAAAAACAACCCGAAGAACGACATCATGAGCATTTCAATGATCATGAATTACGACATAGTGTATCAGTTGATTTACATTCATTATCACGTACAAATTCGGCACGAAATATAAAATATCGATCGATTATTGAAAGAGGTGAATGTAAACGTTCATCGTCATCTATACCGTTTCGTCATACGGTATGTTCATCATCATCAACAGTAACAAGTGATGATTATTTAACACCAAAAGAACAATTATCCATGACGAGTTCCAGTCAATCAAGTTTAAATTCAACATTGAATAATACAAATAATGTGATGGAATCATCATCGTTATCATCATTAACAATTATGCAACATCAATCATCGACAAGATCATCTTTAGTACAGTCAAATTTAAATTTATCCAAATCAACTGAAAACAAAACATTATTAACAAATTCATCACGTTCAACATCATCCGATTCATTAACAGCGCTAGAGGAAATTATTCAAAGACAACAAGCTAGATATGGTTCAACACTTTTTTCTCAAAGAGTAAATAGCATTAATTTATAATTTAGACAATTTCATCGATCCCCTCAATTGTAATTAGGACTAAAGTAATCAATCTGACTATGTCATAATTATGCAAAACATTGTCTACATAAGCTAGTCTTTTCAATGAATTTCCGCTTGCAAGTAACTCATGATTTTCAAAACTCTCAACCATTCTACATATGATTTTAAACTTTCTCATACATGAATAGAGTCAAAGTATAACAACTCTTATATGAACATAGGCATGGTGAGGCTACATTCTGCAAGTTTCATATGTGCAAAATGCTGTGTTTGAGATTTCGGTAATGTTTCGTGTAAATTGAGATTCATCGATGGAAATTACTTCTAAGTAATTATAAATCAAAAGTTGGATAGTCAAGAAAATAAGTGCCGGTTTTTGGAATTTCAAAACACTTTGAGTGTTTCATGAATTATGAAGATCTAGATGTTAACCAAGACGGTTAGCTTCAGTCAGTGTTAAACCTATGTTCGATCTTCGTTTCATATAGGTCACATACATTCAATTAAGTATCAAGACTGACCGATGTCAAGAAACTCGGACTAGGTACAATCCTACAGCAAGTTAAATTCTATTAGAACATTCTTTTATAATAATAGGTAAATTTTTATTAAAATCTCTGGGAGTGTTATTCAGCGATTCAACAGTGGATTATCAAAAGTTTTCATGTGTCAATTATCTTGAGAATCGCAATCATTTCAATCCATTGATCTCATTCTTTATGAAATCATTGTAAAGTTTTGAGTGTCGTCTCTTGCATATACGAAACTTTCCAGATATTGCTTCAACAAGACATATTTCCTATCAGCCATAATACACAATGTCTATAAATTCTTTAAGAAATATGAATTTATACGTAGAATAGTTGATATGTTGGAAAACTAAGTGTTCTTATTAAATATCAACAAATCTGTATCGAGAGAATCAACTGCAAAAATTTGCTTACCGGCATAAATTCATTCGATAACAGTGCGATTCATAGATTGTCTACAAAAGAACACCATATGTAGAATTTATAGTTTACGTAGTACACTCGGTGAATTACAATTTTCATTCAATCCTATCAAATGAAACAGTGGTGCGAAAATAAGAGAATAGTGATATGAGTAATTATGAGTTCAAATGAATTTACCATCAGTGTCCTACATCCGATGGGTCTCGTCTACTTGTTCTCCTCGTTGATTTTGTTGCTAACTATTCTTCACATCTCTATTTTATATTGTTTTAGGGCATACCATCATCAATGGAATATAATTCCATACCTCAACCATCGTTGCCTAGTTCTTCATGGATTAGTTTACGCAATCAAATGAAATTGCCGATACCAAAATCTACTCTTTTATGTACAACATACATTCGTTATTTATCTCATTATCGTTCTTCAACATGGTCAAATATTGCATCATTTCCACCGAAGATTCAAGACGATCAAATTGATTATCGTCCAATACTTGATTTTAATTGTGTATCACAAGGTTTTTCATGTTCATTTCTTTCCGATCTTTCACCATCAACACAATCATTTACAAGTTCACAATCGAAACAGCAACAGCAGCAACAACAACAACAACAACAACAACAACAACAACAGCCACAACAACAAATGCAACAACAACCACAATCATCACAAACATCATCATCATCATCCGCAACAGGAAATAATCGACCACGTTTATCCATAGCACCGACAACATCTCCAGTCGGTACATCGAACAGTATAGCTACAGAAAAAGAAGTATGTCTACGTTTTATTGGTGCATTCAATATACTTTTAACGCCGCTCATGCTTGAATGTTTAACGACATATATTGAAAAATGGAAAACATTCGATATTCATCCCATATCTATTCTTGATGGTATTCATATACAAGCTCAAACACAAGGAAATCTAACAGCAACATCAATTGATTTATCAGCAACGAAAATTTCATTACAATTACCAAAAATAAATGTTTGTTTATTGCAAGCTGGTCTAGCTGAGGATAATGTTCAATTGACAGAATTACGTACACCAGTTGATATTGTTACAATGTCATTATTTGCACTATCATGTAAACAAATACAAATGGAAACAATTCTATCTAAACGTGATCAATCAACAGCCGGTGTTTTCAAAATTCAATCAATCACAGGACAATTTCGTCGTTTTGAAAACGATTTTTCCACTATTGAAAATGTTAATATACATGCCATACAATCGCAACGTTGTCGCCTACAATTTCGTCTATCAAATGATATTCAAACACATTTACCTATTGGTGATAATCGAAAGAATTTCGGCTTTGTCATGAATGAATTCGGTTTACAACGTTTATGTTTTAAATTAATAAATAATGCAGCTAAACAACAACAACAAAGAAAATTAGTTTCACCAACCATGACACAAATTGATGAAATACAAACAACCAAAAATCCGTTGAAACATAAATCAAAAAGAAAACAATCCAATGAAGTAAGTAACGATAGAAGACAAACATTCGTCCTAGGAATGTATAGGTTTTAACATGTTCATATTTCGAAGAAATTCTATATCGATATTCAGTGTAACAATAAAGTCACTATTGGTTAGATCGCTTCATATAGAAAAAACAAATGACTTTTTGTCTGATCCGAACGCAAAAATCTTAAACTCAACAGACGCTACAACTTATTTTTATGTTACAGTCAATAAATGATGTTTGATTCAAAGATTAGTAAAAATTATTTTGAAGGTCGTATGCATGAGAATTTCATCTATAAATAGATTCGTCATCAGAATGTTCATCGTTTGAATATTTAAACAATAATTGTGATTATTGAGTTTGTTAATTTTTTAATAATCACTCTGTCACTTCATAGAGACAGAGTTCTAAATTGACTACGATGTACACCTATTAGTACAATTTGTACAAAAGTAGAGCAAATTAACTCTTGATATGAAAATTTCGAAAGCAATCAACATTCGTCTATCGCTAAAAATAACTTGAAAACGTACTTGTTTTTGTTTTTATACAAACATTTAGCCTGTGCTTCCATCACCAACGACAGCTATTCCGGCAGCAGCAACAACATCTTCAGTTATTCCATTTTCATCGAATTCATCATCGAGTAGTATATTTGATGGTTCGATTGATCATATATGGATATCATTTCCTGAACCTCCACATCATACACATTCAACATCGAATAATTCAAAACGACCACGTATGAGTACAACAAGTAATACACAACAAATGCCAACATCTAAAAAGCTTTTTTCTTTTACACGTTATGATTGGAATTTTCTTTCAACATTATCACCAACGGTTCTCGGTTGGTTTTGTGTTATTAATCGTATACAAGAACCGATCGAAAATTTCCTTCGTAAACGTGAAAAACGTGTTGATGCTATTCTAGCCTATTTTCTTATTGAAACAACACCAGCATCAACATTATCACAAAGTAAACTCTATGAATTATTTACACCGAAAACGAAATATCTTCTTGCACATCCTGTTTGTCAACTTGTTACGGAACTTCGAAAACATTGCAATAAAAATACACAAATACATATGAATTTACAACCAAATATTATACCTGAATTACAAATACTTAAACAAGGTATACGTGAAGCATGTCGAGGTTGGGCACAAACAATAAAACAACAACCACAAAAAACTAGAGTTCAACCAACAGTATCATCAACAACAACAGCATCACAAATAAATAATCTTTTATCATCAACAGTAAACAACGATCAAGAATTACCGCCTGCAGTTGTACGAGCACCAACAATGGTCGATCGTGTTCAACGTTTGATTGGACATGAATTCGTTATACCACATTCACGTCATCCATCAATACCAATCAATAAGCAACATGAAAATACAGAAAATTTTCTTGTCAATGGTTCAACATTTCGACGTCGAATGACAGTACAAAATGCTCGAGGAAACATACATACGAAAGAGACAATTATTGAAATGGATCGTGATTGTAGTGAATCATCATCAAGTCGAGAACATCGACGAACATCAGGTTTTCTAGGTAGAGTTTATTTCTTACTTTGACTAAAAGAAATATTGCTTTTACAACAAATGGGATGACCGGGGGCATGTTTACAATCACTTACGAACTAGACAATTTCCTTAAGAGTATTGAATTCAATGGAAATTTGTTTAGTCACGAATGAACTCCTGAGTAGAGATTCTTCACAGAATTATTCGAACAAGTGAATTTCTATGATATCAATGAAATCCTATTAGAATTTCCTACAGGTCTTAGAAAAATCTCTACTATTGGTATAATATGTTAAAGAGTACTCAAATAATTGACTACCATTCGAAAGCAGTTGCATGACCAAAGAATCTCATAAGATTCTGTCGTTTGATTGAATCTAGTGTTGAATTCTTTCACCTGTAACTGTAACTCATTATTATCTGAAATTATTTGTGTTAGAGTTAGATTGTTTAACAGTATCAATTGATAGACGATAGTCTTTGTTTCCGATTAACATAGAGCCGACACGGTTAGTTGATGTCATTGAATATCCTGTACGATATTTATTGGTCTATATAAACTGAAAAATAGAAAAATAAGTAGTAGTAGAAAAAGAAAAACGAATTCAATAATGAATTTCTACTTTCATAAGAACAAATTCAGTCCAATCGTTAGTGTTATGCGTATGTTCATTGAATAAGTACCGTTCGATGTTGTTCATATTCAAAGTCAATGTTCAACAAAATGGAATTTAGATAAATTTTACAGTAAAAAAGTGCTATTCGAGCACGCAGCTTTCTAGTGTTAGTCGATGAGATCGATGATGATGTATCAAATGCGAGTGATCAACTTTTTTCATTGTACTCAGTCGAATGGAAATCATTGTCTATACGTTCGAGATGACCCAACATTAGCATTCTAGGATATTGGCACATGTGTTTTATGCAGACTTGGTTTTGAACAATACTGAATTAACATTGTTGCATGACTAAGTATAGTAAATCTTTTCTATATTGTGCCCATCATTGAAACCGGTGAAAATCGTTCTTTGTATGGATGTAGTCTTAAGGGCGAGATTCTGAGCATCGTACAAGCATTTAGTGTAAATTTTTACTGTACTGTGAAAGATAACTTATTTCTTTTCTACAATAATCTATCTATACAAACACACATGTAGTCAGCGAATAGTAGCTTTTTTTCTATAGAACAAGCCTAGTCTTTTCCATTGTAACTATGATAGATAATGTGTATGAATATGTATGAGTCGATCTATTCCCTATCTGAATACATCCCACGATTGTTTAACAACAATAAATATGTAAAATATAGTTTATTTTTCTTCTTTACATGCAACTTGAAGCGTATGTTACTTATATGACAGAAATTACTATTGCGCTCAAAACCAGAACTAACGAATTACTGGTCAGAATATGAATGTGTTCGTATTAGAGAAGTTCATTTCTAGCCAAGTTCTCTTGGTCGGCTAGACGACCGGCGAGTAAAACGTGGTGTGTACATGTCAACCATCTTACTGTACAAAAGTCGAATGAGATTGATCTAGATAATTTATTGAAACATTCAAACGAGTACTAGTTGGAGTGAAGAGATCTTAACACTATGGAATAGTAGTAACCGAGTAGATCAGTCTGGTTTAAATTGAACAAAAACAATATTTTTTATCGAAGCTTCTATTACTTAACACAAACTGGCACATATATTAGTTTATTGTACAAATGCTCTCGGTCATCCAATTCTTTCTTGTTTTGGAAAATTTATCGAATTCTTGTTTTCTTTTCTGTGAGTAGCAAATCGAGAAAAACTTTCACACGGTAGGATTGATATTTGGAACCGTTTATCTATAGCTTTTTGTCTTTGCTTGTTTTTTTTTCGGAGAGTATTTATTGATAATGATAGGAAATGTATGAATGTCTATAGCCATCATTGCTAAACGTTAGTACAATCAGACAAAGAAGATTCTTACCAATAACAGTTCCGTTGACTGTGTTTTCCTTTAGCAATGATGTTCTACTACTGGCTATGTTGCACGTTGATTCGCATAAACGTTCGTGCAGTGTGATATTTAACATTGTAAAAATTTCGCATGGTAACTATTATATAGTGTCGTTTCCTATTGCTTTATTTCACTGAACGAAATTCTGTTCTTGAAATTATCGTCTGTATCCATAATTTAATCCAATGAAATTTTTCTGGCTTAGTTCTGATTATTAGTGTCCATGTAATTAATTCGACTACATAGGCGAAACAATTTCGTGTTTCTTTGCGTTGAAGTACGATCAGAAAATAATTTCATCAATGTTTTCTTCTATTTGTAAATAGTAATTATTTTTTATACACCTGATTTTTATTATTTGTTTTTCGTCTATGTGAATCATAAGTTCGTGAATACGTACATATCTAAATTGTTATAGTATTACCCACAGGCCATGTAAATGTAGCATTCGAAACAGGTAAGATTGATTTGTGAATAAAACGAATAAGTAAACGCTAATTCTTATGCACATCAACTTCGCTAGACTTTATCTAAACGATTAAATATTTTTATTTTTTTGACCCATTCTGCATATAAATATATGTATCTATATACAGATATCTAATATTGACAAAGTAAAATAGATGCATGTGCATGACATTCTGACGCTTTGTTTTTTCTATTTTTATAACGAAAACGAAAAATAAAAAGTTCAAATATTACAACTGGACTGAAATTTTCTTTTTCCTCTTCTCGATTATCATAGGTGATGCTATTCGACGTTTCGAACCAACAGCAAATGTCAACAATACAAATGGTTATAAGCGTTTAAGTATCGGCCATGATGAATCAGATTTTGAATGTAATTTAAATAATAGTCGATTAAATGATACGAATCATGATGATTCATTTAATGATGGTGCATACTATACAGATGTTGGACATGAATTTGCAGGTTCAGTTGAACAACTGTTTAAAATCTTACTTGAATATGCTGGTGTTGAATTATCAGTTACATCATCGATTGAGCCATTATTTAAAAAGTTAGGTCAAAAAGTTCTTGCATCCGTACAAATCAAACGCTTTGATGTTAAAATTCTACCCAATGAACCAACCACGAATGAAACGCAATCATCAACAAATCATACATCATCATCACCGATAACAGTTCAATTTCGTCTGCCACAGACACGTTCATCAATATTAAATACATCAAATGAATTGTCGATTTTATCCGTTGCAAATTTAAACATTCAAAGTGTTTTTCGACAATCACTTGAACATGATCAACTACATTCAGCTAATGTACAAGCTGGCATACGTGTACAACGTGTACAACAAGAAGTTAACCTATCATTTATACGACTTGTCTATCAATTTTATACTGTTGTTGGTAATGCACTTGAATATACAGGTATTGATGAAATAACAAAGTCCGAAACGAATCAAGTACAGCAACAACAACAACAACAACAGTCAAGTGATTTAATAAATAATGCTCAACGAAAAAATACTATATTCGATTTTCCGGATAATGGCATTGAAAATATTGCTATGAAAAATATTCAAATGCAGACTATTCCTCTTGATCCAAATCATGATGATAATGCTTTGAATAATCCTCAAAGACAATGTTGGAAAAAATTACGTGAACTTGTTGCTATCTATGCAATATTACCCGATATTAAACAAGTACAACCGCCGCCGCCACCACCACCTACAACAACAACATCAAGAAAACAGCAACGTAGTGGTTCACAGCCACCAAATGATAATGCAACACAACAGAATGCAAATCAATCATCGAAATATTTACAAAATCAAATACGAAATATATCAGCGGCTATACCAAGTGAAACACTTTTACTATCATCGTTTGGTTGGTTAATTATTGATGAAATTTATTATGCAGCATCGTTAGGTGGCTTAAAAGTTGATGGTTGTATGGGAAAAGTTCAAGGTAGTGTTTGTTTATCACAACGACTTCGAACTCTATCATCAACAGTACGAAATCAACATACAAAAAAGTAAATATTATTCTAGTATGAAATTTTGACGAGAGAACTAAATGAACGCAAGTTTATCATCTGCAAACATCATAAATATGAATAGAAAACATTAGTTGAAAGTAGTTGACAAGCATTGAATAGTCATAGATTCGAAAAAAATTTGTTCAGTTTGTTGATCTTTGAAGTTCGCATAAATATTTCACATCAGTCTAACATTTGCTGCGACATACTAATGGTACGTTTGATCGTTGAACTCAGAGTTTTTGCCGTATTCTCTATATAAAATGTAAGATAAAATCTGTTTACATTTAGTACTTTTAACTCTCAAAAATAAAACGCATCTGAGATCGAATAATTAGATGTATATCAGATAGAAACCAAACAACGGAGAGAGGCTCGTTAAACCATGAAATGGATTTCAAGATCTCACTTGAGTTTCTAGTTGTCCCAATTATCAATTGAAATGTTAGCATTCGATGTCCATTCCTTGTTTTAGAGGCAATTCAGAGTGTCACAAAAAACAGCGGATGATGATATTTGTCACATATTCGTTAGAGATATCCAGGATTTATATTATAAAAAGCTTTTCTCATCTTATGCGCATTTCCAATTTGAGTAACAAAAAAAAAATAATAAAAAGCTGATTCTTTTGGCTATTCAGTCATGTAACTATGTATATAGTATTAAAATACTCTACAGATTTTTCAATTACGGACTGATGTAGATTGTGAAGAATTTTCCATACAAACAATTCATACGTGTTCATATTTTTGACAAAAATGAATTTCAACCTGAGCAGAATGTATAAACTAAAACAGTACGCTGATTCCATCACGGAACTCTATTTATACATCACTAACAGTTTCAGATTTTTATCTTGTATGAATTATTCTAGGATCTTTTTAAATTAATTAAAATCCTATTTGTTTAGATACGATGGTTCATTAATAGTTCAGATTGGTTCCACATCACTTTCTTTAAAAGAAACTCTATCAACATCAACTGATAATCTTTCAATGACAAGTCCATTCAGTCCAAATTTAACATCTCCTAATATATCTTCATCATCAGCAACAACAACAACAACAACTCGACAAATATCTGTTCTTGATATCATCGTTGGTAAATCCCGAGCATTAACATCATTACAAACTCGTGGTATAAATCTAACATTAAGTGGTGTAACAAATATTGGTACTATAGCCATGGATGTACCATTACGACCACAAGAAGTTCACGATCTTGTTAATCGTGCTGGTCGTTTAATAACATCCTATGTTCAAGAATTTCTTCCCGACGATACACAACAAATATCGACAACAACATCAACAGTAAATACAAATATTGAAATAAATAATACAAATATAAATGGAACTATCGAAGAGCCAAACACACCGACACCATTAGAACGTACAACAATTAAAAAACGTCTTGGTACACGTCGTAAAAATACAATAACATCAAATATGAATACGCGTCCATTAGAAGCTCAACAAAGTATATCATCGAATTCGAAACGACCTATATTTGAAGCTCATATAACGGCACATTGTCAAGGCATGACATTTTCAACAACACTTCTATCAACATTAAAAGCTCAATATAAAATAGGTATTGTCGAAGGTGTTGCTAATATTGGCGGTATGACATCACGTTTTACGGCTATTATACATGAACATGCATTACATTTTTTAAATAATAATAATAATGATCAACAACAACCGCCGACAGTTAGCTCTGATAATCATGTACGTATTGATTTTCCACAAATACGTTGTTATGGAAACTATTCATTACAACAAGAACAAGAAAATAAAAGCAAAGGACATTTAAATCTTCTTACGAAAATTAATCTACTTAAATTAACAATAACAGCTGATTTTCTTGCACAATTAGTTTTCGTTTCGAAAGTTATTATACATGAAATCAATGAAATTCTTGCTAAAGTTTCTGGTTTCGATCAATTTCATTTTGGTACAAATAAAAATTTACGTCTATCATCATCGTCGGGAGTGCAATACGTGCCAATGACTTCACTTCGTACTGAAGATGATGATGAGGATGATGAAGATGACGACGACGACGACGACGACGACGATGAAGATGACGATGAAGATGGACGAGGAAAAGATCGACAAACAACATCAACAACACCATTTACATATAAAATTGATATATCAATGAAAGGCTTTGAAGTTATTGGGCAAACACCATCAAATACAATTGTTAAATTTGAAAATGGTGATAAAAAAGTACCAATATTTGTTAAACTAACGAACTATGATGAACAAAATCCTTTATTACTTTATAATAAACCATTAATTAATGCTTTATTATATATTAAACTTAGTTTAGGACAATTATTACATACAGGTGGTTTTCAAGATGCAGCATATTTTAAAACAAAATTACTTTTAAGAAATTCATTTCAAGTAAGTCTCAAATTTCATTCGATTGGTAATTCAAACGAACATCCTACATATATAAAATACGAATAGAAAATTCATCTGTTTCATAAAGAAAAAGTTTTCGAATATTTTGAAATTCTCGTATGACAAAAAAAATTAAATTTACGTTTAATACTTATCGACGAAGTTTCGTTGACTGCACTGGCGAATCAATACATACTGCCAATATTTTATAATATATAATTTTGAAGGAGTTTTGAATTATGCAAGATATAATCATTGACATATGATTTGATTAATCAGATCTAAGTCGAATAATTTGGATCGATAAAAATTTTATAAGTCGAATTCAAGAATTCTTGTATCTGATAAACTTTGAGTTTATGTGTTTTAAAACAACTTTTCTTTTTCAAAATCTTAATTGACCGATGCATAAAATCGAATTCGAAAAATTATGAAGGACTTTCTTCCTGAAGTTTCATAGTCTGAAGTGAGTAACGATGAAAAAATACGTACTAACAGACATGAAAAATAGGACGAGTTTTCTAAGAGATTAACAGCAACATCTAATTATATTGAGTTTCATTCTGCGATTCAAGTTGGATTGTGTCCCAACAGTTTGTCTTTGAATGTAACCAGCGATAATGTTTTTATAATCAAATATGAAGGAATGTAATCGAACTTTTAAAATCACCTGATGTTTCAGCAATTAAACTAATCTATCTGAATATTTATTAAAACTTTTGTCAGTGTCAATTTTCAAGATAAATCAATTTATCATGCTTAGGAAAACTTAGCCGATCATTACATGTTATTAAGGAATTAAACAACACATTTTCTTTTTATCTCGAAATGCTCAAATTGAATAAAAAATTTCCATGGCTGAAATTTACATAATAGTAGTTAACTTTTGTTCTCTTGTTATTGAACTTATTGTCAACTATCTTTAATTTCTGACTTGAACAAGAGTAGTATTTAGTTTATTATTTCATGACGAAACATTCACTACTGTTCTAGCTAGCTCATTTTCAATTTGTACTGTGTTCGTAGTATTGAAGAATGGAGTAACCATGTCATACATTACAGTGTTACCTGGTGTGTGTTTCACAATCATATTTTGGTTGTTCTCAATGTCAGTACATGATTTTGATATTGAAGATTTTCATAGAATCAAACTATAAAACAGACCGAATTTTCTCTCATTCAAAGTGTTAATTTCGACTAGTCTCACATATATGATAAAATTCTTTGTACATGCCATGAACTATCGGTTTGCATTCTTAATTAGGATAACTCCTGAATCACTAAGTTTCTGGGATCATTTTTTAGTATACAAAAAACATAACTATGATGCAAACATTTTTTTAATCAGTATTTAAAACTCATGAAGAAATGTCGCGTCTACACAGTCGCAGCTAGCGACTGTCACGAACTGATCCTTTTCTTGTTTAGATACTTCACGACTCTATCGGTCTATATAATAGATTAAATCTGCTCTCTTGTTTGATTCAGGTCATTAGAAACTTATGTCAATATTGACTACTGTATTCTATGAATAGTGATAAGTTGACTCGATGAAATCCTATGCATACTCGAATGATTTAGAAAATTGATACAATATGTTTTTCAATCATGACGATCATTCACATAATGTTCTATCAAAAAGAAAAACGTTTAGAATATCATTCTTATTCTATTCTTTCGTTTTAAGTCTGATGATCCTGATAAAGAAGCATACTTTATACGTTTAACAAAACCCAGTTTCTATTGGCAACCCGGTGCTATTGATAAAGGTATAGTAATGCGAACTTCGTTTTCTATTGAATTTCATCACTCGAATTATTTTATTTCATTTTAAGGAATTCTTTTCTGGTTAAATTATAAAAATACATACGAACATTGGAATGAACAACGTGGTGCATTTACAACTCCAAAAAGTGATTCAACACGTTTACGTTCAATTGTTAATACTCCATCATCACCTGCAACAACAAAAGAACTTAATATTATGTTTCAATTACATATTGTTGATTTAGGTATTGCTATACCATTACAACAGTATGATCCACCAACAAAATTAACAACAGATAATCTAACAACACAAGTACTTAATAGTCAACAAATAATACCAACATTAGATGAAAGTAGTGATTTTCTTGTATTTACACTTGATAAAACAACTATATCAGCATGTTCATGTGGTGCGATCATAAGTTCAGGTTCATTCGAAGGTTTTTGTTTTCGTTTTGCTGAAAATTTTCAACAAACAAATAAAAATTGGAAACCTATACGTTCATCTTCATCATACAACATCATATTAAATGCATGTTGTGTACCAAGTGGAAAATATTTAATGCATTCACGAGCAAAAAACATACTCAATTCTAATAGTCCTAAATGGTATTTAAATGTACAATGGGATATGAAAGGTATTGATATAAATCTTGATTCAGCTATTGGTAAACGTTTTTCACAATTAATACGTACAATAACATCAACACATTTAATTGAACCGATTGATCATTCAAATAATGATAGTGATTTATTATCGAATTCAAATACAAGCAATAAACAAACTGGTAGTACAATGAATATTATTGAAAATAATGATCAAAGTGAAGATGATGAAAGAATAAAACGTTTAGAATATGAACATTTAATATTAGGGCATAAAATTGAAACATTAAAGTAAATATAAACTATGCGCATAGATGTAATCAAATAGTACAAAATAAATAAATTCTATTAGAAGTCTTTATTAATTGATAGTACTTGAAATTCTGTACAGTAGAATGTCAATGTATTTTCTCTGATCGATTCACTAAACTTTACTTTCCATTGTGCGAGGAATTTCACGTTGTTAACTTTTGATAGAAGAACACTATGTTCGAAACATGAAAAGAGAATTATAAGTTATTTTTCATTAATTCATTAAATTTTAGACGATCACAAGTTTCATATGAAATATTAAAACCAGAATTAGCAAGATATGAATGGTTGGAAAAAGAATTATTACATACAGTTAAATCTGAAATACAACAAAAAATGAAAAAACAATCAAATAAG
This sequence comes from Rotaria macrura, assembly GCA_900239685.1. Taxonomy (NCBI): domain Eukaryota; kingdom Metazoa; phylum Rotifera; class Eurotatoria; order Philodinida; family Philodinidae; genus Rotaria; species Rotaria macrura. The sequence goes on from OENT01000958.1 coordinate 39,987, forward strand.
GTATAGTTAATAATCAATTATATTTGCTCATTAGGATGAAAGTGTCATAGAACAATCTCTTGTAAGGTCCTTGAAAATTAGCTAACAATCAACATGCACAATTTTTAAACCTATCCATAGCATAGATAGAACGATTGTAAGATGTAAAACAGTTCGAATGTCTCACTTTCTAGTTCTACGATTGTATTCATGTAAAAACAAAAGATCATAGGAACCATATCCGATCATTTAATCGTTAGTTTAACAAATGATCAGTAGAATGTTGTCAATGAAACGTTTGTTGACAGAATTCTTCTATTTACGGGTAAAAGACTCAGTTCGTGTGCGTATATTCAACCCCTGTTACTCTGAAACAAAAGGATTTCTAATGTTCAGTAAACGTCGATAGTCATGGTTCATCCATCAAAGCATACCGGAAATCGATTTGCCACTTGTTAATCCATTAGGAGAGTTCTTCTTCAGGATTTTCGAAAATGAAATCATCAACTAAGACCTCCATTTCGTTTTCACTTATGCTATAAAGAGTCGATAGGTAAAAGATTTTCTCCTTCAGTCTAACAAAACATCATCGGCAACTCATGCTTCATTCAAGGTTTGGTGAGACTCTTGATTTCAATACAGTAATATGCTTGGAAGATTGTAGAAGAGCTCACCGACATGATAATTCCTCATGCTAAATTGAATTTGATTGATTATTTTCAATTTCAATATAATTTGATACATTCTGTCTTGAAATTTTCGAAATTACCGACTCTTGCTTTACTCAAGGAAAATTTTGGACTTGAATAAAACCCAAAAAGAAGATGAGTATGTTCGTTTTGATATAGAACATAATCAATCGCATTCGATTCGGCATGATGAATTACTATGTCGATGAAATCTTATACAGTCTTCCAAGAATATCACTGTATTGTAATCAAGAGTCTCACCAAAAGTCTTTTAGCTCTTGAATGAACCATGATGTGCCGATCTTTTGTTAGATCGGAGGAGAAAATCTTTTATCAATCGACTCTTTGTAGCACAAGTGAAAGTCTCGTTTTCGAAAATCCTGACGAAGAACTCACGTGATTGGTCAATAATGAAATGGTTTATATTCCAAGATGATTTGATTGTATGTTCTCTTTCGATAGTCAAAAGCACAGTTTCAATATCAGATTGCTATGCAAACAGTGATAAGATCTACTTTGTTTTCGAACGGATTACAGGTGACATTTGTCTAAGGTGGAGATAGCATGTCATTCTCTTTATAAACATATATAATCTGCAATGAGTAACTGTAGAGAAAAGTTGTCGAGGATGATGCATTAAGTTCAATCGCCGATCTTCTAAATACTATGCAGATTTTCTTCTAACACAATGAACTCCAGTGTTCTTGGTTCAATACTATACTTGTAGACATTCCAAATTTAAGAGCTATCATTAAACATAGATTTTGACATCGTGTCTACCGATCTATCCGACTGTTCTTTCAGTGTCGCACTTTTTACAATCCCTACTATAGATGATGAAAATTTCAAGATTTTCCCCCATGATTATACATTGAATAATATAAATAAATGAGTGTTTATAGCCAACACAACAGCAACAACAAATAGTCACTATTCAACAACAAAATGAACTATTTCGACGACCGAATACATCCATGGTTGAAGTTCTTTTTATTTATTGATTCTAAATGTTGTACTCCCTATATATATATTCTATGCATGTTTTATTGCGTTTACATAGTTTTAAATCGTAAACAAAAATCATTTATGTGTCATATTTTTCATTCCCAGTCAATGCACATAGTTATATTGTGATATGCTTGATGTGAATTGTTTTTATTTGTAGTTTTTTCTTAAATAGAAACAATAAGATTAACTTTTAATTTAGTCTGGCCATAGTCGAAGTCGTGTTGATTCACCAAGCCATAGACGAACAAGATCACAAGATAATGGTATCAATCTATGCCAATCAACGTAAGTGTTTGTTTTTGTTCTGTTTATTTTTCAAATTATATTCATACCCTACCACAATTAAATTATTGACTTCTTACTTTGTGCGTGTGTGTGTTTGCATGTGTAATAGTAGTACTCGGCGTTATTCATTCTTCTATGCGGCTGCATTAGCGTCATCGTCCGGTAGACGTCATCACCGAATGTAAGATTTATTGAAATGCTTAATTAACTTTATGATCATCGTGTCTCAATTACTTTCTTCGCTTTTCTAGACAACATAGTAAATCGAAATGTTTTTTTTTAATCTTTATACGAAGATATGTTACTAAGGCAATGATAAAAGCAAGAGTAAGACCAACAAACATCAACATTCATGAATTTACGAATAGTATTCTCTGAATCTTTGCTTTTTTTTACTTCTTCATTTCGCATTTCATAATATATTCATCATCGATTTGTGAACATAATACTAAAAAATCGAACATCTATTTCCAGTACCTGGTAAAATCGATGTGAACTATTTCAAGAAAATATTTTTTCGGGGAAAATAAATTAAAAAGAAAACAACGATAGAAGGACATCACGTAATACAATTTCAAGACATTAAAAACGAGTAGCTAGATCGTGTTAGACATGATAATATGACGAGAATGATGTTAGCAACTTCAACATCTTAACAAATCAATCGAGTAATGGAGAACTGCTCAAGTACAGAGTACTTAAGAAACAAGTCTCATTGTAAGATACTTGTCGATATAAGTATTCTTCATAATTCTAACTATAGACCGTTTGAAAGGAAAACAATAGAAATAAATATTTTTCAAATCCTTTTCGATAGGAATCAGATACCAAGATACAGCTTTCCTCATTTGAAAAACATGACATTGACGCAATAGTATATGCTAAAATCTGATTGGTTTCAATGAGCATTCGTGGTACGCTATTCTGAAGTTGTTTTTAAATTTATTGTAATTATAAACTTACTTGTTTTCGATCAATCATAATGAATTACTCCAATCTATTCAAGATCAAATAGCTAATATCAAACATTTGAAGAAAAACTCCGAAATTCATGAACGTTACAAGAGTTTCGTCTAAAATAAGTCGAACGAGTAACTTCATAATTACAATAGATTCAAAATCAATTCCAGAATATTGCATTGAGCATATCCATGGGCACCAATCAGATTTTATCATGTACTAATACGCCGATGTCATGTTTTTATTAAATGACGAAATCGCTGTACCTTGATATCTTATTCGCATCAAGAGTATACCCTAGCATGAATATCTATCGTGGATTGTAAATCGGAATTTTTCGAAAAATCTCTCTTCAAGAAAAAGATCGGCATAAGTAACTCAATGAATAAATGTTGTCAACTTAATTATTTCATTTAACTAGCTTAATAATTCAAACATAACACAAGCATGAAAATCTTCAATTAAACTTATAAATATGTCTATCGAATTTTGTAAGTAAAAACGTTTTCCGTCCTTATATATTTACGTTGATTCACATAAAACATGAACTTGGATTTCGAATCGAATTATGTATAAATGTAAAATTTTTGCTGAATCGCATCTCGATACATTCCCATGTGTCTACACACATTCCTAGATCTCATTTTAGGTTATTCTTTTTAATAGACTTGTGATTAGTTTCAAATTAAATGAAAGAAATTTTTGATCAACATACTTCATAGATGTCAAGAGTTAGGAAATTCTTTTTGCTTGTTCGATACACCATCCACAGAAGTGTATAAGATTGTTGGGAATCATTTATTTTGTTGTTGTTAATATATTCTTTTTTGACTGAAAAGAAAAATCATATATAGCCTTGACCAACGATACTCATCGATTATTGAACAAAAACAAATAGAATCTTCATATCATTTACTAACAAAATACATGTTATGTGTTTTTTGTTTACTTGAATTCGACATGTGTTATTATGAAATGCTTTCTTGTTATTTTAGTTTTTCTCCACAAGAATCAACTACATTTGATGATCATTATTCAATTACAACAAATACACCCAATGAAATAACATCAGCGCCTGCTGTTGACTTAGAATTGAATGTACAAATTCAAATAGCCAGCGGTTCATGTAATCTGTATACACGTCGTGATCTAATATCGAATTCATCATTAACAAATGTGAATTCGTCTAAACAACAGCAGCAACAACAACAACAACAATCTCAAACAAGTATTGGTTCATTCGTTAATATAAATAAGATTGAATATCAAGTATCACAATTTTCATTGCCGGGCGTTGATGTCGATGCACACTACAATTCGAAACATAACAATTCAATAAATAGTGCATTGAATAAACGAGCAAGTTTCTATTGTCGTGCCATGATACAATCACCGACATCACAAATAACTATACATCCATTGCTACTTGATTTTCTCGAGCAAACACTTGAACATATTACACTGCCACGTGATCAAGACAAGCAAACAAATATACAACAAGAACAAATACAAACAAGCAATGGAGACAATTCGAATAATGATCATTTGAATACGATGTAAGTTAAATTTATATGTAGGACAGCGATGTTATTAAACTACAAAATGTTTAATATCTATACATGAAATTTAGAAATATTGTCAGTAATCTAAGATAGTCATAATTTGGAAAGGAAAACAGATTTGCGAGATTAAGTTCGATCGTGTCTAGATGATTATTCTAGAATTCTTCATACTGCATATTACTATGTTGAATGAGAATGTTACGCAGAATGTAAGGAGAAAACACAATAACCGAATTATTACGAATTACTACAATCGATTCATTTAAACGCATTCACTAAACGAATGTGTGTTAACACTTGATACTGAAAATAATTATGATTTAATTTATTTCATCAGTCAATATTTTCATTGTACTCTAGTATTTACTAATTCTACCGACTCATAGACGATTGATTTAACTAGTTGCATATCTATGTATTGTTTCTAATCGTATCCGATAACGTTTGATACAAAAGATGAACTTTTTTTTACATAGAATATTAATCGAACCAAATAATAGTTATTTCGGTTAATATCACGTAAAGAAGTGATTCAAATTTTGTTTTTATCATAGATTTCTAATCGAAGATCAATCATCAACGGCATCATTTCCAATCGATGTCGTTGTTAGTCTATTTATACAGCCATCCGTTCTACTTTTCACTTGTTTACCAACTCATCCAATGGAATGCGAACTTCGTTTACCTACAGTTGATGTTGTATTTTCATCCAAACGTGCATTATCTGATAATAGACCATCATCGATAACAAATGAAAATGATACAGAACAAATTATCGAGAATTCTTTAGGTGGTTTAAGTTTTTCACTTTATATGAAAGATTTTAAACTCAATGTTTATCATCCATTTTCTGGTGAATCAAAAGTACATTTATTCGAAGACATACGCTCAGGGCAATTACAAACACGTAATGCATTAGCTGTTAGTGTACAATCAGTATCATTCAACATTTCACGTACACGTTGCACACTAATTGAACGTGATGGTGAATTAATAAATAGTATACAACTATCTGTTATTGGTCAAATATCAAAAGCACAATTTGAATATGATATACGACGTTTTTCAGAAATTTTAACATTTCCTAAAATATGGTACAATCGTTCGTTAGCACGTCGACTTTTCTTAGGTGACGAAAGTTTACCAACAAGAATATCATCGTCAAGTACAATAACACGACCCATTGCTCCATTGATGATAAAAACACCAACAAATAAACAATTACGTAAAGAAGCTCGAGTAGTCTTAGCTATACAATTGAAAGAAATACAAATATCTATGCGTATGTCGAATGTTATGGGCAAAGTTGAATGGAATACAACGGATGTATGTTCAACTGGACGTTTAACATTAACAAGTGATGGACAGCGAACGATTTTCTTTTCATTGGGCCTTGAAAAATCTCTATTTCAAGCTGAACAAGGCATTGTTGGAGGCAATATAAGATTAAAAAATCTACGAACTACAGGTAATTCAGATTTTTCAAAGAATCAAACGATTTGAAAATAATTTAATTCGTCATTGGAATGGATCTAAGAATTTGAGTCAAGTCAGTCCAAATAAAATTGTTGAATATACGCACGATGAGACGGTGCTTTTTTGAAGAACTATAAGTTCACTATTGTATTTCCTAGGATCTTCTCATTAGAGAATTATCACCAGAAGAAATAGAAACTACTCATCGCTTTAAAAAATAGACACTTCTGTTGGTGATAGTCTTCCAACTCATGAAGATAGAGTTCGTCGGGTACAGAAATTTTGGACCCTGCAGTATTCCATCAGATTGCACATAGAATATTGAATAAAAGATCTTAATCATAATTTAATACTCGAAGATTATTTTTTTTTTGAATAAAATGCGGAATGGATTAAGATTCAGAAGATTTTTTTATGCATAAAAAATTGAGATTTCCGCTCTTTGCCATTAAGATTTTTGAAAATTATTGGCGAAAATTTGCTTTGTGAAAATCCTATAGGTGATGAGAGGGTAAGCTAAAAAAATCCTTTGGATCCAGATCGGGTCAAAGTTCGATGGATAGAGGATTTTCATCAGCTATTCAAAATTACTATTGGTGTAATACGCAGTCGTAAAGATCAATCGGACAGGAACCGATCTTTTATGTCGTTAAAAATATTAGTTCAATCGTTCGTTAAATTTGTTTCAGTTCGAATAAAATAGTTTCACCGGACGACTTTAAATCAGTAAAGTAGAACAAAAAAAATTATAATTTCAATGATGTTAATTGTAAAAAGCTCTTTTGGAGTTTCTTTCAATAAAAGAAACGACATTCAAAGAAGCAGTATACTTTGTAATTGAATTTCGTATTGTTGCCCTCTTCAGATCGCAAGAAGTTGGAGAGTTCAAAGTTAGTCAACACTGCTTACTCTCAAGGACAACAGTACCGTTCTGATTTTTATCTTAGTTGAGATAGTGAAAGTCTTGCATAACCATGAATAGAATAAAATATCTACCAATGAGTTTGATTCCGGTCAACATGAAACATAATGACGACATCATACTCCTAAAAAGAACTGCTTTGATGGATCACTAGACTTCGTACATCATCTTAGATAAGATGATGATGATGATGAGAAATAACCGACTACTTTGCATTATAAATTCATCGTCTGTATTATTCTGGATTACTTTCATGTTTTCTTCACAGGTCTTATTCGTCAAGGTCTTCATGGTCAAGCACTTGTCAATGAATCATCTCATGTATTTGATGTTTTAACAAATGCACTCGAAGTTCGTCTTGATTATATGGGTTCACCAACATTGATGGGTCGCATATGTCATATATTACTTCGATTAAAAGATGATCATCATGGAATACCGGGTAATGAAATCACACCATCATCAACACTCGTACTTCTGAATCTTGAATGGTCACAATTACATTTAATGATAACACGTTCAACAACACCTGATATAATAAAAATGGCAACGAAATTAAAAGAGTTTTTCGATGCGCAATTACTTAGTTCAAAAAATCTATTAGCATCTATTCAAAATGACTTTCATGATGGTATTAAACGAAATACAATTGAGAAAAAAACTACGAATGGTCAATCGAAATATGATACAAATACTGTTAAACGATATATTGGTATGCATGGTGGAGAATTAATGTTACAAGGACATAATTTAACATTAGTCGTTTTTCATGGATTAAATTTTAAATCACGTCAATGGGCATTATTTTCATTAAATGAACCACAAATTAATTTTGTTACTGATCGAGGAGAAAATGGCGATAGTAAGAAGATCACCATCTTTTTTAAATTAAAATAAACAAAATTCATTTTTTTCTTCTTCTTCAAGTCAATCAAAAATTATTCTTCTACTTGGGTCATCAAGGTCAAACGATGCCGTCTAGTCTTAAATCTCGTACAAATATGGCTTCTATATCAAAGGTTACAAGAAACAGTAATGAAGCACCATCACATCTAACCATTAATGAATGGTTTAATTATGCTAGTTCAACTATTTCTGCTGTTGGTAAGTAAAATTTTAAATTGAATATCAGATTTCTTCGTTGAAATTGCTGAAAGAAATCGACTTGTCAATACAAAGAGGAAGAAATTATTCTTCAGATATTAGTATTTTTACTCGCTTCGAATATAAAAATCAGACAAAGAACAAGACTATCTATCTATCTATACATATATTTCAACACGTGAAATATGCCATTCCTGATGCTGTCAAATTTCATATTCATGTTGTTAGATAGTTGAAAATAAATACACTGGATAGTGCATATTTCTCTATGTATGAAAATTATTGAAAAACAAATTCTATCGAAGAAAATTGAAGTACATTGTATCGTTGAAAATGAAATATCTTATAGATTACTTTTTCTTTTTCATCTCTATTTTTTTCAATTTGTGTGAAACAATGATTTGTAAATGTTCGTCATCTTTGATATTTTCATTGAATGGTTATTTATAGGCTTACGTGATTTTCCAAGCATGGATGATATACCTAAACCAACGGCGACAAGTAAAGTACGTTCCAAACAATTCGAACAAAGTGCTGAGTCAATATTTATTCTTCCCGGTCTTGAGTTAAGTTTTCAAACACGTCAATTAAATGGTACAGTTGTTTTTTGTTCTATCACAATCAATTGAATTCAATTAAAATTTATTTTTCTTTAGGAGAAGTATATTGCAGTTTCGAAACAGAATTTTATGAACATATTATGTTCACATTCAATGCTGAACATTTTTATTTTTTGCATGATCTTATTTCGTCGTATATAAAAGAAAAGGAAAAAGGTAAAGAAAAAGAGAAAGGTAAAGAATAGTGAGGTTTCACTAAAAAAAAAAGGTTACTTCTAATCATGTTCTTTATTGATAAACAGCAACAACAAACGAAAAATCTCGACAACCACCAACACCAGCTACACCTTCACCATCTTCGTTGACGGCATCATCGTCAAATCCAGTCGATACTCAAACAATAGCAACATTTGAAGAACCTCCAAGTAACGATCAACGTCTTTTTCATTGTCCAGATACGAAATGGAAATTACAACCAACCATTAAACTTCTTACTGCATATGGAAATGAAGTAGAACCGTTCGGTGCCGACTATATTCTACAGAAATTAGGTTTTCGTCATGCACGTTTAACAATACCAAAATGGCTTCAACGTGGCATAATGGATCCCTGTGAACAATCGATGACTGTCGTACAATTATTTCTTATCTTTCTTTTGCCTGAACGATTTAAAGAAATATGCATGAGACAAGAAAAATCGGAGAAAAAAAATACAAATAATTCTTAATCAAATTCTCATCAATGCATTTGCTTTTCTTTCATGTTCTCTAGTCGTTTTCTTCGAATTCTGTGCAGTTGAGATGAAATTAAACTAAGCTGTGTTTGTTTCTTTGCTCTTCTCTTCCCTCAACGAACAAGTTATCTACGTATTTTTTTTATAAAAAAAAAAACAATTTAATTAGTTCGTACTTCACTTTTTTTTGTCTATGTGTGATAAATAAATCAATACAGCATGGTTCTTTTTATTCTTATTCAAATAGAGAACACATACCAGAAATAGTTGAATGAAATCAATTCATACATGTCTCTAAATATAACTATGTTCATCATTTAAAAAAATCTTATTCGCAATGAACGAAGACCGATGTGACTGTAGATCAAGAGTATCACTATACAGTCTCATAATTTGTACTTAAGAAAAATAATATGTACAATTGCTTCGCAATAAGAACTCTCTTCTGTACTCCTCTGCTAATGAAGTACAGTTTCGAATTCAATACATCCAACGGGTCTTGCTAATTTGTTTAGTCTTACTGATTGGCTATACTATGTTTCACAAGATTGAATACGAATTACTCAAAATCAGATTAAAAATCGCAATCAAGCGAATGCCCATGATTAGAAGAAAAGAACAATGGTTCGTATTGGAATAGTGATTAAAAAATATTCCATTACTGAAAAACGAAGAATACGAGCAATGAACACAAATTTTTCAAGTTCCCAACAAATTTAAGTAACGCATGCCCCAATAACTAATTAAGAAACTCCCTGGATCTAATGCACCCAATCCGTCACCATCGTCTACATTGTATACTCCACTATTCCATCGTTTTGTAGATCGTTCATCGGGAGGCAAAAAATGTAACGATTGAAGTTCATTCTGACATTGAGTGGCTGGTATATTCAGCTGTACATCCAAACGATCACTATTAAATTGCGGCCAACTAATCAATTCTAATGGCCATCGTTGTAAATACCATACTCCATCGTACGACAAAGAGTCGCAGTCAAAAGAAAACGGTGAAACGTTTTTTATTCTGTTCTTTCTAGTTAAATTGACCTGATTACTAACATAGCAATAAATAAAATTATAGAAGGGTGTTTTTTCCATGTATTTATACTTGTGTGTTAGATCTAAACCAACCTGCATGTAGGGTAATAAATGATCAATAAGACTTTGCGCTCGAGCCTTTTGTTTGCTGGATAGATATGCTGACGAAGTTATCGTATGAAAGGCGTATACAAGATTGAAATAAGATAAATAAGCCAATTGATCATCGGAGAAAAATCCATCGCAAACAGAAATCATTCTCTGATTAATTAAATTGATATCGTATTTGTAGGATTGAACGAGAAGATACGCACCATCTAGAAAACGTTCATCTACACTATAGGCATACGTTTGAAGTAAAAAGGCTAGAATTTGAAGACTATACAAACCACGATCCTCTTGATAGGTACTATCGTTATTAATCTGAACGGGATTCCAAATACCCCATGTTGTATGTGTATGATTTTCGCCGATTAAATACCAATCATGCGTGAGAACATGATTGGTTATATTGAAGATAAGAGTGTAGGCTCTTTGGCGTTTATCGTCAGTTTTAGCAAGTAGATCGTGTACAAGTGGATGAACGAATTCATGGCCAACAATTTCATCTGACGAGCAATCACCTTGAAACTGAAGATCGGAATAAATCGGAGATGGATACTAATGTTGTCTAGGAGGAAAATCGGTGCGCTTCGCAATCGATCGGCTTGGATAGCCAACAATACCTATTTTCAAAAAACAAAATCGAAATTAAAAGAACTCTTGATCGACTGTTGGAGTACCTGTAACGTTATTTAGTAATTCGAGAGTTTCAAAATATTTCCAGGCCTCACGTTTGACTTCGCTATCATTCGTTACTGCATAGTAAAAAACTTGACTAGCCAGATAGATAGCAGCCCATAGACCATCGCTGTCACAAGGTTGCTTCACACAAGTACGTAGATCACCCCAAGACGACATGCGACACTCACATACACGACCATATTTCTCGTATCGACTAGGAGAATTCATAAAGCGTTGAAAATAATTCGCCTTCTATGCTAGTGTCCATATTTCGAATCGAATTACAGTCAGACCCTTACCTGTTACTGCTATGGCTGCACTGTCCAAAGTACTTGGCGAGTCATGAGCGCGGCTCAGTACTGTTAATGATGTGACGTCAACGACCGATTCCCGATTGGATATGTACCGTGCGCTATTGAACACTCGCCATGCATCTCTGTCCGAACCGTTAGAATTGAAACGCATTAGACCACGAGCAGAGCCTAACCATATACGACTATCTGAAGGGATGGAATAGCTAACACTCAAAGCCGTGATGTTTGCAAATGGCAAATGACCAATGTCCGATCCTGGATTCGAAATTTGTCCGGCTAATCGAGTAAAATACCAATGAAGATATCCGGATGGCATAACAATTGGTGACAATAGAGTTACACAAACGTCTTGTCCAATCCATAGTGTATCTTGTACATCATTATAAACCAGTGCAGTAATCGGTGAATCAATCAGCCCGGTAATATGTTCAAAACGCCATTCTTCCGTGATATTATCATAAGTGTGTATCCAGAGTTTTGTTTTAGTACCAGCAAATATTGTCCGTCGTCGAGAACTCCATGCTAATGATGACACAGGAACATTGATTTCATTTAAATATGGAACGATATTATACGTAGATAGATCCACTGCATGTAGACATGAGTCACTAGCAATATACAACCAGCCACCAAGTCCTAAATCATATACGAAGAGACCTGCATTAATTCTGGTAGTATTCAACAAGACATCGGGAAATTGTACGATGCGCACAAGTCGACAGGATGTCGCATCCGATGGATCACATGAGATAAATTGAATTTGATTCGGTGAGATGATAGCAACTGTGTACGCATACGCTGTGCTCTCATTGTGGGATATTACTAAATAACTGGCATTGGACATTACTACTATCTCTGGTAGAACAATCACACTACCATTGGCTAACAAGGACAACCAGGCCATGTGTACTTCTTTCATTTTTAAATCTGTGCCTGGTGTTGTAACTAATAACCAAACTCCATCAGTTACCTGAGAATGATAGTGTGGTAAGGCTGCAACTTGTCATACTGAACTGATATTACTCAAAACAGGCCACCCGGTGGATTCATTAGCATATGATGCAAATAAATATCGCTCGGCAATTACTTGTTCATATGGAATATCTGGAATAGTTTTGGCCGATAATTGATCACTCAATAGTACTAACAGGACAAATGTAAAAACATAATTTTGCCACATCCTGTTTAGTTGATTACCATGTATAGGAACTACAATGAAGATGTTGCACAAATTATCTGAAGTAGAGACAAACAATGAAATATAATACGTGCGTTGACAAATAAAATCCATACAGAATGATGAATAAAATTATATGAACATTCTTCAGATAAATCATGAATAAAAGTATTCTATTCACATATACATACAAATTGAATTCAAAATATGCTTGTATGTAAGTTACACGAGAGAATTATGATCTTAAAAGATTTTTTCAGACTTAAACCTTAAATATTTGAGAAATGTTTTGAACAGTAGCCTCACATCAGTAGAACACAACTTTGAACTTTAGAATGTGCAGATAGAAGCAATACCTCTCGACTTACACCTTGTTGATGTGAAACAAGCAAGAGGCATTCTTTATCAGCCTTTAGATATATGATTATCCTGTCAACTGCCCCAATTTTTTCTCCAAAGAACGAACAAGGACCTTGTTGCTTATCTCATGTGGGCAATTAAAATAATCAACTCTGTATACTTTACTTAAATTTTCATAACATCAAAAATCTAAAGAAGCACTTTATTTTTTAAGTTAGATTCTTCAATGGTTTACTACATTATATCATTTAACCGACTCGATTGATATTTTTTTACGTTGAAGTATATGAACAAGAAGGATAATTATGTTAAAAATTCATAACTTGCCAATAACATTTCTCGTCAAATTTTTTTCTATGCAGTTGCTTTCTAATTGTCTCGAATGGTTTGAACCAGAAAATGAATAAAATATATCACTTACGTCGAACTTCAATTTTTTTTAAAGACAGCCTGTGTATTTCTTACTTCACCAAAACCAATGTTAATAAACGAACAAATAACAACGGTTTTTTTTTTCGTTAGTTCTTTTTTGAAACAATGAAACGGTGCTTTGTGACCGCTTCTTCACATCTTTATGTAATTACTTACACAAGCACAGAAAACTTCACATAGAAAATCAGTATTGATATGGATTTGCAATACGAACGATAATTCAATGAGAATATATTGTAAAGCTTTTTAGTAATTTTTGTTTATCTAGAGGTATATAATGAAACATTCGAAATACTAAACATATCAATAGACTATCAATGATATTTTCTTTTATCGTTACTGAGGTAAAATTACTAGAAGGATGCAGAAAGTCAGTAAAAAAAAAGAAAGATCAATGAAAAGATAGTTTTCATCAAATTGTGAATTTGAGGCATCCATATTTTGCCGCCTATTTCAACAACAAGAATTCTAATTAAATCATTTGAAAGGTGTGCAACTGAAAGGAGTGCAAAGATAAATGTTTTGAAAAACAGATTGCTTATTCGCATTTTTCTACTACTCAAATTCGTAAAAAATATCGAGAGGTTCATGTCCCAAGAGTCTACATTTACCAATATTATGAGTTATGTAGTTAAGAATTCGAAGTCTATATAATCAAGTAGTCATACACATGAGAAGAAAAGCGACATGATGCTTTCAATAACTTTAGTCAAATGCAAAACAATCTAGTTTTCTTTTAAATGTAATGTTTATCTTTCCGAGTGTAGATTTTGATGTTTGCATGATATATTGAAGCGTCAGTGGGGCTAGGCTTTTCTAACGAATAGTCTAGACGAACAGTTGAGATTTCAGACCAAACTTGTAAGATATTTGAAGCAAGCAATTAGAGAATAACTGTGATCACATTATTCGAATACAATCAAAAGTTTGAAAGGTATGGAATAGAATTGTTTTAATAGTATAGTCTTCTAGTTCTTATCTATCACGAACATCTTCATGGATTCGCAAGTGTACAAATATCTTCACCATTCAATTCACTCATATACAATCTGAATTCATCGATAGATCCGGAGAAGCCACCAGAAATTATTGGTAATGAACCACTTTGACAACTAGGCGGTAATGCTCCACTTGGCTGTGAATTACCAAGAATTACATAAAACTGTGACCAAGTATTGACCCAGAATGCTAAATTATTGGCCAAATTAGGATTAGCACTCTTAATTGTTCCGTTGACATATAGTCGCATCCCGTTTCGACTACTGTACACAAGAACTAAATGATTCCATGTATTTGCAACAAGTACCGGCCCACTTAAAGCCGTTGTTAAAGTACTGTTTTGCACCGTTTGGGCGACAAGGGTTCCGTTTGACGTCATGCCAAACATATCATAACAAAGTGAGCCATTGCCATTTTGTCCTGAGGAAATATGGACAATTGTCCCACCACCAGTGACATTAGTTGGATTTACCCACAATGCCATTGTGAAAGTCACCGTTCGTCGAAGATTTGGGAAGCAGCTTGATTGAAAGAAACTGTTGCTCGATGCTGAAAATGATAGAGCTTGTTGTACACGGCCAGATACTATTGTCGTACTGGACGAGACAATGTTCGGCGAAACACTAGCACTATGATCGACCAACGTTGAAGTATTATCAAAAGGAAAATAGGCAACCAATGTGGCATCGTTGAATATTTGACAGGATGACTTGGCTACATATTTTGTTATTAAAAATTGATCAATCATACTTCAACGAAAAATAAAAACATATTTTAAGACGATTATCGACAAAGGCGCTGTATCATTTCTGAAAATTGCTCCGTGAAGGATACAAACAGAATTTAAGAAGTCATTTTCAAAAATTTTTCGCATCACGAACAAACAACATGGAAAAATTGATCTTCTCAATACGCATCAATAACTGGTTATGTTCAATAAATTATCTTCCGAGAAAAGAAAAAACGACTGAGACAATGCTGGATAGCGTGAGAAGATCTCCGACTAACACAACAATTTTTATTGAACGAGAAGAAAACGTAGCTTGCAATACCGTTCATAGTATAGATTCCTCCTAACTGCATATTCCTTCGTTTGATTATTCTTACCCGTTAAATGAAGTTACTGAGAATTCAGCTGATTTGCCGAGTCCGATAGAAGTAGTGGCACCTGTAGATGAGCCTTGAAAGGGTGTCACGGTACCTTCGAGTATTACGTCTATGATTCCGTTGATATAGATGAGTTGTTGAAAGGTAGTAATATCATACACAACAGCTACGTGTGTCCAGACTGAGTAGGCGATAATACTTGAAGTTAATAGTGTCGTATTAGCTCCCATGGAATCAAAGCTTAATTGAATACGACCCGAACGAAAAGTGACCAGTAAACATTTGAGGTATGTATCACATTGCCCAAAAATAGGAAAGTCATCTGCAAGGCCACTGCTAGAAGCCACCGTATTTGGTAATATCCACATTTCAAGCGTAAAACTTGTATTTCTGAAATTTATGTATGGAATATTAACATATTGTTGATTTGTAGCATTTAACAAGATGGCTGAGCCTGAATAGCCAGCTGAACTGTAGCTAGGCAATGAATATGCACCCATTGCAGTACCATCAGCTAACAAGCTCGCATCTCTGGTGTTCCCATCGAATGGATATAGAAGGGCACCTGAAGTGATTGGAAATTGGATTGCAGATGAAGTGCACGTGTTTATGCTTGGGCATGAGAAAGCTGTCGACCCATCAGATGATGTATCTACGAGAAAAAATACCAGCGAGGAAAGTAAAGTTATGTCTCGATGTTCATAGTAGTATCTGATTTCTATTGAAAAAAGTTTCATCCTTCACAAAATGATTGGTCTAATCAAGAATTGTATTTTTTAGACCTATAGACTGCAGTAGAGATAGTAACTGAAGATTAAATACGATTTCAATACGGTTCAACTCTCCGTTTTCTCTAATCTCAAATTGATCCATATTCATAGTCTTACTCAATATGTACGCTACGTTCTGAATTCATCTAAAAATGTCTTTAACCCTTAAAAGCCGGAAGGCTTTATCGTTGCAAATTTAACAAAATAATCGGTAAAATAGAAACTCTAGTACCCCAATAAGAAATATTGATAGCAAAAAAAAAATTTTTTTTTCCCTTACGGAGATATAAAATGTCCCTTGGAAGGGACATTCGGTTTTAACGGTCCAAATTTATCATTAGTCTGGATGTATGTATCAAAAGCGTTTTCAAGTGAATAACATTATTTATTTTGTTGTAAACATAATAAATTAATAGGAAGTAATCTTTTTAATAACTTTTTAACAAAAAATTAAGATACGCAGTCCGTGGATATTGGACATTTTTCTGTTCGATTCGATCGTAACGTGCAGGTGATTCTGTAACCAAGTTGAGTTAATTTTTTTATTAATTTAGTTGATGCAAAATAGTTATCGATAAACATGGCAGATCCAACAGGAACATCTTTGACTAAATCTAATACAACTAATCCTGAAGAGCCAAACTCTTTAACCAAATTTGCACGTTGTGTATCAATTGAGTTAATAGTATTCAAGGCTTTTGCTGTTGTTGATCGAGATGAAGTACGTTTTAATGATCGATCAGGTAAAGCTAATCCATTAGATATACTTTTCGATGAACCATGATGCAGTATCATTTCGTAAACAAAAGCTGAAACCCCACACCTTGTCCAAACTTTGAAACCTCTTTTTGTAGGTTTCTTTGGCATGTATTGTCGAAAAGATGTGGGGGCTGTTGTCCCCTTACATCGCTTTTATAGAATGGAGGAAAAAATTGGACCGTTATGACCGAATGTCCCTTCTAAGGGACATGGTCTTTATGACATCACAGTTCATCAACAGAACAATCAAAACATCGTTGGATAGTTTCATATGATAGAGTAACGATATGTTGCAAAGATACCGCTTGAAAATATAGATTTCCTTCCAGTATTCATCAGTAGAAATAAGTTTTAAAATAAAAAATTGATATTTAAAAAGTTATTAGCCTTAAAAAGCGCATTGCTTCCTCCAAAAATTATTCAGATTTGTCTTTACTCTTTTTCTCTGATCTACCAGATCATTTGAGTAGAGGAAAATAAAAAATATCGTGCATGCACTAACATTATGTGTTTTATTCCAGTTTTCAAAATGTCCCTTGGAAGGGACATTCGGCTTTTAAGGGTTAACAACAATATACACATGTATCCAAAGTCATCGTACCTGAATCACTCTTCCGAGAGAGCATCGTAACAAGCACAGGAATTAGAATAGCTGCAACACAAGTAATACCGATAAGAATGAGTGCTAGAATGATTTTCATTCTTTTTGAGAGTACCCTAAAGTGTATTTGATGAGACACATAGATTCCGTTGGTATTATTATATTACCATCGATTTTTGGATTGATTCTTGATAATTTTGACTGAAGGTTGTGATAAATTTCCGAGTGATGGATTCGCAAAAAGTTTCGTAGTAGATGCTGCATAACCGAATTCATCGAACGCTAAAGCTATTTTTTTGGGTGACGTGATTTGAACGGCTCTTGGCGTGGGAGTCGATTTTGTTAGGATGTCTGAACTGGATGATGTGAAATTTTCATCAGTTTGACTTGTCATCAAATTGGGTTCAATCTGATACAATAGAAATATGTGCATTTCTGAGTAGATATTAATTTCAGTCTTACTTTATTTGTATTCACTGATCGATTACGTTTGACAAATGTTACAATTGATGCAGCATCTGCTACTCGGTTCATTTTACGATGTGCTTTCATTGGTCTTACAATCATTGCGGAATCTTCAAGTCTACGTATTTTTCAATGTCTCTCAATACAAATGTCAGGTAAAAGAGAGTGTTGTTTTGGGCTTTTTTAATTATTATTATAAATGATTGATTGAGAAGAAGAAAAAACTACTGAAGAGCATGTTGGTAACATCAACTGTTATAAGGATTCATTACAGACTATTGAAGCTTCAATTATAATTAGAATAACACCTATGTCGTATATTGATTCATGAATGACTTTTGTTTTATGAAAATAGAAAATCAAACACTGAAAGTAATTAACTTCAAAAAATCTAGGTAATCTTTCATTGTATTCATCCTCGACTTGACTATACCATTATGAATTCATGAGTGTGTGTGTGTGCAACATGTGACGCATATGAATGGCATTTATCCTTCAAATATTGTTCATACGTTGAATTCTAATATTTTTCATGCTGAGATTGTAGCTGGAAGTGAGGATTTAGTTTCAGTGGAAGACTTGAATGATAAGCACAGCAAGTAGACACACAATAGTTTGAACAAAATATTCGATCAAAATTTATTTTTATTTGCTGTTAATTAAAATTACTCAACACTTCTACTGCGAAATAGAGTTTTATGAAAACATTGTTTACATTTGATGCTGAGGATTTTTATTTTTTGCATGATCTTATTTCGCCGTATATAAAAACAAGTACAAGAGAAAGGTAAGAAAAACAGCATGTTTTTGTAAAAACAATCTTATTTTCTTTCATTGATTTCAAAGACCAACAAGGGATAATAAAAGTTGAGAACGACTACCATTGGCATCGTCCTCTATAACCAAGTCAGATTAAGCCGATAGTCAAACATTTGAAGAACTGTCAACTGATACTGGACACCTTTTTCATCTGTCGAGATACGACATGGATATTATATTCAAACATAAAATTTCTTACTGTTTGTGAAAATAAACTAAAACCATTCGATACTGATTATATTCTATAAAAGATCGATTTTTCTCTTGCGTCCTGCCAAGAAGATCGGAATGACTTTAGCACTATCTTGCTTGACTACATATAATGAAGTATTTTATTCTTAATCATTTTGATACATAGATTTGTTTTCCTTTTATGTTCTTTTTGGTTGTTTGTTTAAAAACCTGTGCATTGAAGATGAAAGAAAAACATGCTGAACTTGTTCGATTGTTGTTCTTCGTTTCTAAAGGGCACAAAGGTATATTATGTATTTTTCTGTTAAAAGAATTTCAATTAAAGGCTTGCATAATTCTTTGTGCATCGACGTATAGTTGATAAACTAGGAAAATTGTCTCCATTCACTATTTTCTAATCTAACAGAATGTATGACAAAAGTATTTGGATGAAACAAATATCGAAATGATATAAGTACTTCATTTTCTATATTCATACTAATGTCAATTTTCCGCCATGTTTTTTGCTGGACATGTTAAGCGACAACCTGAAGCAAGCTCTGCAAACATGTAGTAAAACCTTTAGTTGCATATGATGTTTGGATTCGTTCCATTAAAAGTAGAACTTTCTAGGTGACTTTAAACAGACAACAACTTCGTTTCACCACGTTTTAAGAATCGTTAGATATTCAGTACTATAGTTTTTATATCAATCTTCCTAATAGTTCATAGCGAAGTTTATTGTTTATAGTAGCATCTTGGTTTTTTAAATGAAAGCGTATGTAGAGAAGAAAAATTGTACATAAGTTTAATTTTAAAGAAAATATCCATTTCGTTCTGTTTAGTTGCGTTATTAACTCGTTTAACTTATAGGAATCGTAAAAGTTAATAACTGCAGTGATTCCTATGCTCCCTATTGTTGTTATCATACTGATCTTAAGAAGTGTGTTTGCTGTCCAGTAAGTGTCGGTATAGTATAAAAGCCATCAACACTACGGTTTCAATTCTTCCCATACTTAATTGTTGTGTTGTTGAGCGCCACAATTCGATCTCTTACTTCATTAGATAATTGTGTAAGAATTTTCAAATGATGAAGTGGGGTTGGAACATAAATTTGCACGCATCTCAATTAAGTTCTCATATTCACTATATATTCAATTTAGTGACATGTCATTTGAAACCAAATCCTTTATTTATATGAGAGAGAAGCTTATTTAAGGCGAGATACCCTTCATTGCTGTATACTGCTCGTCTATGTCAGCGCCGTTCGCTGTACATTTGATTGAGAAGATTTTTTTTTGTTCATTTCTCCTGTGCAAGCAGTCCAGTATGGCTGAAAAACCAGAGACAGGCGAAATTCACACAAAACTACTATTTCTCTATTAAAGACAAGGAATTGCCTATCGTCCATGCGGATAGCTTGTGCATCTATAACATTTTTCGGTACGTAATAAAAGAGAACTCATACGAATTCAATTATCGTTTACGAGTCGTGCGAATTCAGCAGATGATAGTTTTAGTGTAAATAATATGAGTAGAAACTCAGAGATTGAGTATTAAAAACTTTTTAAAACATTTCATTTCGTTAGTAAAAAGTTAAAATTAAATTTGAACTTATCATTAAAATCATTTGAAAACAAAAATATCGAAAATTTACATGAAACTATTGATGACGGATGCAAGCTCGTCACACTATAAAACATGCATTACGAATGCAAGAAGTAATTTGAAAATTAAGATCACATTTTAATATCAAAATCTGTGTGAAGAAAGTAAGTCCTATTTTAATTCTAATAAAAAACAAAACAATTAATTGAAGAATATTTCATCTATAATAGAAATATCTTGAACGTCAAACAAATGAAACAGATGTGTTATACTACCTGGCATAAGATGAAAAATCATATAATTAATACGAAAAAAAACGGTTAAAAAAGTTAACTTTGATCAAATAATTTTTTATGGAAAAATTGAGTAATAGACATTTGAATAATAATGCCATCAGCTATTTTTTATCAGAGCGACAAACTCTTGTCTTTCCTTGTCTATGGTAACATGATCTTCATTCTGGTTTCCTGTTATGCTTCGAGTAGAAATGTAGTCGTTCTATGTTTTCTAACCGAAATAAAATGATTTCTACCGTTTTCTTTTATATGCGGCTCTGTAGAATTATAACTTCTGTTTCGGTTTTACTGATCTAAAATGATTTAGAATTATTTATATAAAAATTAAAAATTATTTCATCAGAATATTACTGAACTTTTGAAGAATCATTCCTATTTATGTCATACGCCATTGCAATATGTCGCACAGTTATGTAACTTAGTTCTATGCCTATACTAGTATGCATATCAATTAACAATAAGGCTACCCTTTCAGTTTCTCAAAAGCCCAAAATAAAATAAATACTACAGTAGTAAAGAAAACGTCTACTCCTCATTTTCGTTATATGTATAGTTACATGTTCGAGTCTTTTCTTCTCATATACATCGTATTCATTCACCCCTTACCTATCTCTATCACATTCAACTCATTGGATCAATGAATAATGCAAAACATACTTGTTTATGAATGAAAAAAGCACCAACAAAAAACTGAAGTCAATAGGAACTATTTCGGAATGATAATGATTAGTTATTGGTTATAAGCTGAGAACATGAATCGATTCGGTGATTGAACAGAAAGAAAATGAACAAAATAAGTTAGTGGCCCAATGGCTTGGCCTATGGCTTCCCCTTTGCTTCACTACCCGCTTTTGCTCCACACCACCAGTATTTGCTTGGATGACAGTCTTACCACTACTTCGAGAGAAATGGCAGCATTTCGTATTGTTTTCACAGCAGTAGTAGCCTGTAGGACAACAGCCTGATTGATTCCCACAGCACACGGGATAAATAGTCAGGCAGCAGTAATCCGGATCATTCGCACAGCAGTCATACCCAGTCAGACAACATTCAAGACCATAGCAACATGTAGAATTCGTGAAATAGTAACTGCATTCATCCTGTGTGCATTTTACAGCAATGTTGGGTACAGCCAAAGCAAAGAAAATAACGATCGCAATTATGGGATGAGATGAAATCATGTTTTTGTCGCTGAAATATTGTAATATTCTATGAAACGTCTGAGTTACGGTCTTTTAAAGGTGACCAATTCGTCTTCGAGGAAAAAACTTCAACATTAACTACGTAATGGATGTGTAGTGATTCTACGCATATAGCAAAACCATTCGAATAATTACAACGGTTAATTCTTCTTTGTGTGATTGAAATCGATTAGAACAAGGACGATTTATAGGAGAGTATTTCATTGCTTTCGCATCTTTGAGTTCTTTGCAGCAGCTTTCCTCACTAATACCATAAAAGAACGCAGCAAGTCACACTTCCCTTTTCGTTTGTTTATCTGTAACGTCCCTAAGAGCCATTGCACGAGAGCCACGACCATCCGTGCTCAATGAACATCTCAGATTTCAATAAAACTATGCCTATATGTAGCCCCAGTTGAGTTACAAAGGTGCCCGAAATTTCAGCTCCTAAAACCTTTCCTTCGCTGAGATATTCAATTTACAAGGTACCCTCTATAGGGTAAAAAATGATGGTT
Source organism: Rotaria macrura (assembly GCA_900239685.1). Lineage (NCBI taxonomy): Eukaryota > Metazoa > Rotifera > Eurotatoria > Philodinida > Philodinidae > Rotaria > Rotaria macrura. The sequence continues at coordinate 62,660 of OENT01000958.1, forward strand.
ACGATAGCTTTTTTCATGTGTTGTAAATGGCGCCATTTTCAACATTAATGTTTCTGACCCTGAAACTTTGTGGATACATACTACTATAGGCACCCTACATACTGGTGCAGTCTAATTCACTTTTCTGTGGTGTTAAATAATCTATAGCTATTTTATAGGTCGTAAGCGACTCAATCACCTTGTGATCCGGATTTATATCGCTAATGAGCGACCGATGAGTTACCGCTTTAGAAATAAGTACTACTATGTCTGATGTACCAGAAATAGTTTTCAAAAGCCTGGCGTTTTGATTTTCATCCGAATAAAGAGAATATTTTCGTTAAGATCATGATTTTGTTCAAAATCACACTATTGCTAGGAGTCGATGTCGCAAGAAATTAGTGTAATGGAAGTCGGCCTAGTATGACTTTAAAGCACGCATTGAATACTACAAACTTATGTAAGAATTGGTCGGGAACCTTGTTGAATGGTCTTCAGAGCTTTATTAAAACTATACCCAAAAATGACGCTTTTTCCATGAAAAATATACTCAAAGTTATTCAGAAATTAATAGAAAAGTTTGATCATATGAAATGAATTCTATCTAGTATAAATCAGCACTTGACCCTCTACTCGCGTCTATAAAAACTATCTTTCCAAATGAAGCAAAAGAATTTTGAAAAATCCCTGTGCGGGGGTGCAGGGCTTTCTTTTTATCTGAGACTCTGGAGGGGGGTACAGTGAGTTTTGAAAAATTCTTTTGCTTCATTTGGAAAGATAGTTTTTATAGACGCGAGTAGAGGGTCAAGTGCTGATTTATACTAGATAGAATTCATTTCATATGATCAAACTTTTCTATTAATTTCTGAATAACTTTGAGTATATTTTTCATGGAAAAAGCGTCATTTTTGGGTATAGTTTTAATAAAGCTCTGAAGACCATTCAACAAGGTTCTGGACCAATTCTTACATAAGTTTGTAGTATTCAATGCGTGCTTTAAAGTCATACTAGGCCGACTTCCATTACACTAATTTCTTGCGACATCGACTCCTAGCAATAGTGTGATTTTGAACAAAATCATGATCTTAACGAAAATATTCTCTTTATTCGGATGAAAATCAAAACGCCAGGCTTTTGAAAACTATTTCTGGTACATCAGACATAGTAGTACTTATTTCTAAAGCGGTAACTCATCGGTCGCTCATAAGCAATAGAGATCTTGGGCATAAGTTTGAGGGTATATCTTGGACCTATGAAATACCTCTATAATAATTAACTCGCCGAAAAAGGATTTTGAGTATACCGGTATGTAGGGTATCCACCGTAGTATATATTCACGAAATTTCAGAGCTTAAAACGTTAGTGTTGAATAATGACGCAATATACAATGCATAGATACTACATTGATTTTCGTCCTTTTTTAATACAGGGTGTCCCTATTGCGATTTCAATATCTCAACAATGGAATGATTTTAGAAGCTGAAATTTTTGGTGTTTTCACAATTCATTTGGACCTACATGCAGGCGAATTTTCATCAAAATTGGTGACATGAATTGAGCATGTGGTCTGTCATTTGAGTCGTCCCTATCGTGCAATGGCTCCTAAACATCTACTCATGTCAATTTAATGCGTTCGATCAACTGTCCTTTTTATATTCACCTCGACTCATTTGAGAGTTCGTCATAGAATTACAGCTAGTTCTTTGTTTATGATTAGAAGTCATCTACAAATTTCACTGTTTGTTTCTATGCAGTGTTGCCAAGCGTGGAACTGAACGGTACACAAGACCAATATCAGTAAGAAATGTGAATCTATATGACAGAATTTATTTATATGTCGATTAGGCAATTTAGAGATGAGCATCTACAGATCGGACTTTCTATAACTATTATATATCGTTTTTTTGTAACAAAGATTTTCTAATTGAATCAAATCTGTAAGCTGGTCATTAATTACTCTTCGAAATTTTATTCTATTCTTGTGATCATTCTGTTCCTTCGAAAGAAAGATCGTTTTCCCTCGTTTTGGTCTACACCTGAATGGTCACTTTATATAAATTGATTGATTAATGAATATTTTGTATTGATGAAAACCGAGAGAAAACCGTGGGAAGTCAATCACTGCTATTTCTTTACAGTTGATGATCCAACCGAATACGAATATATACATAATCTAGTTAGAAAATATTCATTTATCTAGAGAAGATTGTATCGAATGGACAAACTTGATAAATTCCAATAATACAAGAACTAGAATACATAGCTGAGAGATTTCGTTCATTGTGCATTTATTCACATGAACTGTCACCATTCGAATCAAAGTCATAGCTTCTTGAAAATAGAACTATTATGAATTTAATCGATCGTTATAGTCAACAGTTTCTTGACGATGAATGATTATCTCATACACTATTAACATTGGCAAGCAAGATCAGAGGAAAAAAGCATCATTTGACTTTATAGATATTAATCATACTGACAGTTCATACAGATTATTGTTTATAATTTTATCAAGGTTATTTTCTAAATTAAAAGTGAGTATTTATTGAATGTTAGTCAAGAAAACTAATTTGAACGTGTTACTTTTAGTCATGTTCCCCTACACTGAAAAAAAAATAAGGTGTCACACGAAACCTCTGAGGTTTCGTCAAGTTCTACTGTACTAT